>PVKC010048431.1:0-10896 GCA_004027635.1 Crocidura indochinensis | reverse complement strand
ACACACACACACACACACACACACACACACACACGAATTTGTCATTACCCACGGCAGCTTTGCCAGAGCAGGGGACTGACTAGGGTGAGCTCTGAGTCACCTGTTTCCATTTCCTTTTCTAATGGAGAAATAAATGTAAACTCAAAATAATGCACACCCGCTCAGGAGGCCAATAATTGAGAGGCAATCACAGTACACTGGGGAGTCTCTTTCTGCAATTTCCTCAAGCTCGTGACACCAAGCAAGATGAACAAAGTGGGCCAGGACCAGTCCACCTTGACAAGGTTGTCATAGGCCCACTGTAAAAGAGATTCACTGCAGGATTAACAGGGGTGCCCTTGAAACAAACTGCTGGGGGGGGGGTCCTTCACAGCAACCTGTCACCATTCTGGTCTCCCTAGGGAAGAGCCTTTCCGAGAACAGATCGGGTGCTGCAATTCCAATAACCCTTTATCTCCAACTGCACCTCGAAACTTCAACCTTAAGTCCCTTCCTCCCCAGAGGGACACTCAAAACTGGGCAAACGGGGCATATCAAAGGTCAAATGCCCCTTGGAGTTTCTACTACCTAAGCTTTTATACTCAAGAACAGCCACTGCATGGACTTTGATTTTGGGGAAATAATAATGGCCAAAAGTCTGGGCTAGGACAGTCTGTAAATAAGCATCAAATCACAAGGGCTCTCGACAAGGCAGATGGTCTTTTTCATTTTCCCACCTTTGCTTTATATGGGGAATGCTTAAAAGCCCAAAAATCATACTTATGTTACAGATTTGTTCTACAACACTTTGACTTAATTTATGTGGCTCACTATTCTCTTCTGTAAAATGGAAATCAAGGTCAAAAGTATCCTGAGGATCATATGAATCAGTGTGTGTGTGAAATGCCTACATGGGGGATGCTCAGTAATTACTATAATTATCATTGGGTTTTGGGTTTTTTGTTTTCTTTTGGGGGGCACACCTGGTGAAGCTCAGAGGTTACTCCTGGCTATGCACTCAGAAATTGCTCCTGACTTAGGGGACCATATGGGAAGCCAGGGGATCGAACCGTGGTCCATCCTAGGTTAGCGCATGCAAGGCAAACACCCTACCACTTGTGGCACTGCTCTGCTCCCAATTATCATTGTTGTTATTATGACTGATCACTCCTACTACCAGACAATCTGCTGGTAGTTTTGGGGGGCACACCTAGCAATGTTCAGGAATTACTCCTGGTTCTGTACTACTGACAGAAATCAAGGAAGCACATGAGATTCTAGGGATCAAACTGGCTTGGCTTCATGCAAGGCAAGTGAACCAGCTAAACTATTACTCTGGCTCCTGTGTTGAGTTTTGTGCACAATGGATGGATTTTTTTTCCTACACTGCCATTTCATTACGGAGCAGTCTTTATCCATTCTCCCACTGGTGGGCATGTGAGTTCTTTGCCGATGAGGGCTATTATTAACAAAGCAGCTGGACTTGTTCTTTGCAGGTGCATGGTACCCGCTTTATCCTTTGTAGAGTCCTTGAATGAAATTGCCAGATTGTTATTCAGTTTTAATAGACGCTACCCAATGGTTTCCAAATTATTCCCATTTTTATTTATTGAGCGCATCTTTTGTACCAAACAGAAACCAGCAATATTCTGAAATCAAATAGTGAAATATACACAGTTCCTATGCTACCCCAGTAGAAAGCACTTGCAGCACCTTCACTCTTACTCCCCCCTTTTTATCTTTTATTAGTCAGGTCTGGGAGCCATTTAACACCCTGGAGCTGCAGACTGGAAAGGCCAAAATAAAGGCAATATGTTTAGAATCTCCAGGATTGAGGGGGAGGTTAAAGTAAAAGAGAGAAAGAGTAGACAAACAACCTTCAAAGCAAAACAAATAACTCCACTGTTTTCTCTCTACAAGTAAGTTAGAAACCTGAAAAGGGAAATGAGCTTGAGATTTAGAAAAATGTACAATATTTGAACAAAGTCCACTGGAGACCCTAGGGAGATCAGGAAACCTTTTATTTTGCTCCTGATCTAGGAACACCACACGATATCTTAGTTTGTCCCTGGAAGACCAGAAATGAGAGAAGCATCCTATGCTATCTTTCCCTTAGCATAAGGAAACTGGGAGTTCCAACATTTGGGTAGTTTTGTATTTTGGTAACCACTATTCAGTGTCCCAACTGCCACAGATAGGCACAACAGATATTACCTACAGGTTCTAAATGCCCCACACTATTGATATTTGGAACTGGATTATACTTTGTGAATGGGAGCTTTCATGTACATTTTAGTATGTCCAGCACCACTTCTGGATTCTGCTCATAGAAGTTAAGTAGCATATCCCAGCCCCTAATTGTGAGAGTCAAGCATGTCTCCTGAAATTGCCAGATATCTCTTATGGGGCACAATTGTCCTTGGCTAAATCACTGGGATATACTTAAGGATATGGTATAATTGAACTTGTATATTTGTCCTCACTTGATTTCCTGAAGATGGATCCTGTTGTAAAGCAAATGGACTGGCAGTTACTATCAAGGAATCTTGATACACACTCTAGACAAGTGCCAGGAACTCTTAATGTTTTACTTCCTTAAAGAAAACACATGGGAATGCCAATGCATAGTAATAAGCAGAAAATCCTCTTTCAATGCTTGGAAAGTCTGAATTATTCAGTTTTTCAATGCAATATTATTTCCAATCCAGCAGTATGAGCTCTTCAGTCACTTTGCCTAATGATGATTTGTAACTGTATATTAATCGCTATTTTAAACGGTTTTAATGTATTTGAAAATAATTTCTTTTAATGCCTTTTTTCTTGTTGACATTATTGATCCATGTGATTTCCTTTCTCTCTGAAGAAAGGCTTTGATAAACAGACACCAAAATTATATTCAAGCTCAACTGGATCAGATGGGTTTTGTTTCCAAAGTAAAAAAAAAATTCCCCAAATGACTAATGCTTATTAATGTAGATATATCTTTTGTTCATTCATTTTGCTTATAAACTCTTTTTGGTTATGGGGTCACACCCTGTGGAGCTCAGGGTTTACTCCTGGCTCTGCATTTGGGGATCACTCCTGGAGGGCTCAGGGTACCATATGTGGTACTGGAAAATGAATTTGGACTGATTGTTTGCAAGGCAAGAGCTTTACCCACTATACTATTGCTCTAGAGCCTATTTTTTTTAAATAAAAAGATGATGTTGAGCCTCAACTCAATGATCTGGTCCAAGAATAGAGAAATGTTCATAGCAGGTTCAGGGAATGTGTTATGATCCTAGAGGGGACTATTGAGCAGTATTACTGGGAAGTTCCAGTTCTTGTAACAATTGTACCAATTGTACCAATTCTAAGCTCTTGGTGGGTTTGCTGAAATGTCAGGTTGGCTTCTTTCCTACTGCCAACTCTCATCAAGTACGTTGGTTGATTGGTTACTCAGAACACTTGGTTATGAGACTATCTCCACTCACTGACTTTACAAGAAAACTGTGATTGATTATTGACGGATGTCTGGGCAAAATTATTGATGGATGTCTGGACACAAAATGGGAAAGTGATGACACCCTACATGAATTTGCTCTCCCTGAGTTACCAAGGATTGAAATTCCATGATTTGCAAGAAATCTCCCTTCCAACCTCAAAATATGGCATCAGAAAATGAGGCTACTTAATTTTCTTACTTTGAAAATAGATCATACTCTTCCCTTTCCCCGTCTTCCCATTCTAATTATCTTGTTTTAGTTCTATAGTAGAATTATCATCTATTCTATAATATCATTTCCTCAAACATTAGTTTGCAATATTTTCTGACATCTTGCTCCATCTTTGAAAAGATCAAATACAACAAAACTTGACCTCCTTTCATTCAGGGCCTTTTGGGATAAATGATTTTCCATTGCTGTAAGAGATGACTGTTTTCTTAATTTTGAATAGATGAAAATAGACACCAATCAACAAACCTTAGGCTAAGGGAAAAAATTAAATATCCCTTTAACTCACATTTTGCTTCAATTACATTGAGGACAAAGGAGCACATTGCACCCTGTGCATGAATAGATGCTTCATTATTCAAAACAAGCATCAAAGAGCATCCTGTCCCCTATAGAAAATATGCAATCACTGTTTAATTCAATGGTAGGATGCAAATTTAAATTCCCAGAAGGGGAAGACTGTTAATGCCATTTAAATTGGTTGTAAATTACAGATAATACGCTTGAGACCCTCGAATACAGATTAGTGGAGTATTGCTTCAGGAATTCAATTCTACTTTGAACTTATTATGTATTTATCTATGAAAAATAAAGCCATGAAGCCTTGTTTACAGCTACATTTTATTGCCTATCTTTTTTATTTTTGAAGCAAATATTTCATTTTTAAATGACACGGAGATGATTCAATGCAATAGAAGGAAATGCCATGATGTTAAAGACAGATTAGCATCCTCAGAGGCAGAGCCTCATTAAAAAACAAACAACCAAACAAAAACAGAACAAGCCTAAGATGTGAGACACTACAATGAAATCTAATTTAATAAGGCATCACACTAGCTGACTTCTTTTTTCACTTCATTTCTATTGGTGTTCCTGCAGCTTAAAAATCCCACAGTCACAAGACAATCATGAGGTTTAGAAATTAGAGGCTGTGATTATCTCTTGCTGCTAAAATATATCAGCCACTTAAAGGTTGTCTCTCATTTTCACAGATTAACTAATCATGATTAGGATGCCTGATGGGCGAGTCTTTGTTGGAAGAATGATTCCTTAAAAATGGGAGCCTCTCAGAAGAAAGTGTTAGATAAAAATAGACTCATTGTCGCAAAGGTTTCTGAGCTCCCAGCTCGAAAAGTGGCAATTTCCCTCCCAGTTCATAGAAGTAAAAAACGGTCCCCCCATTGATGTGGTTTTATGTCTCGTGTAGGAAATAGGTTACTTGGGGTGATACAAATAAATCAGCTTCCAGGCTCATGTTCTCCAGTCTGGCAGCCTATGGGGCATGTTTTTATTTGGTGCATGTATGAAACTGAAAGGTATTTAAAAAAAAAACAACCTTACCATTGATATATACACACAAAATGAAGCCAAGCTATGGAACAATAGAGGAAAAATCAATTCATTATGCCAGAAAATGGATTGTTACCATCAAAACTACATGGAGTTAATCATTTCCAAAGAACTATAATGCCAAGTTATCCATAACATGGCACCTAAATGAAATAATGTTTTATTTTTCCTTTGATCTGTCAAAGGTACTTCAAGGTGTACCAGAGCCTCAATGACACTATCATCATTTCTTTGTATAGTTTCTATGATTTTCACAGATCTTGTGATACCCTGGGAAGTAAATAGAATTTTTCAGATGCCAGTATTATCTTATTTATTCCTCAGTTGTTTGTGTTTTGAAAGAATAACAGAATCTAGGGGTCTTTTTTCTATTTGCATTAAGGTTAAACAGAATTTTCCCCTCCCTCTTTACTTGAATTGTAAGGAGAAAATCAGTTGATTGAAACAAAAAGTCAAGCCTCATAAAAGGTGGATAAAACCCAGGTCCTATCTGCTTGTGTTTATAGCTCGGACAAATTGTGGAGGAGGGCGAAGATTTGTGGTTTAGGATGTTTCTGCCTTTTCCTTGAAAGGATTTGGGTCAGAAAAATCCAGATAGCATAAAAAGTAAATGAGGAGGAGTATCTGGACTCCTTGGTTCACAGGGTAGCTGTACTTCTTAAACCTTATTGGGTGAACTGAGGCAGGTCTCTAACCACCAGCAATAGTGCACCAGCAATGATCAGACCAGTACTCGCTACTTGTCTCTTCCGTGTCTCCTGAGGTGAGTGAGTTCAGGACATGCAAATACTTGC
This sequence comes from Crocidura indochinensis, assembly GCA_004027635.1. Lineage (NCBI taxonomy): Eukaryota > Metazoa > Chordata > Mammalia > Eulipotyphla > Soricidae > Crocidura > Crocidura indochinensis. The sequence continues at coordinate 5,060 of PVKC010048431.1, read as the reverse complement.
TGGTAGAATCCATGCATCAGTGTTCTAATATGATGGTGGGTGATGTTGGCTTTTTTATGGCCCCCAAATCCCAGTCCTCACACCCAAGATAACAAGAATGGCAAGGCAGGGCAGAACCAGGGATGATGAGATCTGAGTTGCCATTGTGCTGCTGTCACCTTTCCTCTAAGGTCTCTGGACTTCAGTAATACAGGAGGAAGGACATTCATTTTAACACACCTTGAGTAAGCACTTAGCATTTACTAGATCGAAAATAACAACAACAACAAAAAAGAAAATATGATTCCATTCTTCAAGGGATTCAAGGTGAAGAAGGAGTAGGGTTGAAGGCAACTGGTAGACAGATATACATAAAATGATAAATTTTTAATCCTGGTGCAGACAAAATACTGTCTAGTTTAATGGGAGAACCAGCCATTTTAAGACGGCTTCTGCATAGCCATTAAGTGCATAGGTTGTGACACAAGACCACTTGGAAAAGACCTTTCTAAGCTGTGTGACCTTGAGCAATTTACTTCATCTCTCTGTGCTTTGAATTTTCAGCTTTCAAATGGAGGTGATAAAACTACCAGGACTATTCAAGCAATTAGGACAGTGTCCAGTAGAGAACAAGCCTGACATCAATCCATATATTATGTCTAAGATGCCCACAAGTTTATGGCACTTATAGGAAGTAGTGAATGAAAGGGAATCCTCAATTTGGAAAAAAATTAGACTACATTTCAGAGAGAATAGGGATGAATATCTATTTCATGCCTATTAGGCATAAGATGATTCACTAACAACATTGACCCCCTTGGATGCCTGTAAGTCAGGGCTCAAGCTGCCAAGCAGGAGCGTTTGGCATGGTTAGGAGCACTTGGCATGGTCAGGGGTGTTCTGCATTAGGAATAGGGAAGATCCATTCTTTGATCTGCAACCGGCTCCCAGAGAACACACACAGAGAAACTAACCAGTCCCTTGCCCACCCGGCTAGGTCAGACCGTGGGAGAAAAATCTGAAGCAGGAACATTCTGGGGTCTCACATTTTTCCTCCCAAATGTGAGAGGGAAAACAGGAAGGTGGGTGGGTCTTTAAGCTTGGAAGCTGCATAAATGAAGGCAGAACTTGGCTTGGCAGGAATGAAGGCCCTGGGGCTGGCTGGAAGTCAATGGAGTAAGGCTCAGTGAAGGCAGCAATGGGCTGCTTGGGAGAAGGTACTTATGGATAATGGGAGTGAGGAAAGATACATGGGATACCATGCTGATGCTGTTTTGAGAAATCTGAGAAGATCACGTGAGACCGTAAAGAACAGGGGAAAGAAATCACCTGGTATCCTGGGCATATGGGTGATTAGGGGACTCCTTACAAGCATTTACTGATTTCTCTAGTGTGAACTGGATTACTATGACTGAGTTCAAACTAGTAATGTGCTGGTAGTAAATGCAGAATTGGGAAGGGTTTGCCTATTATATATTATTTCTTCGGTGCAGATGCAATATTAATATGAAGAGCCTCAAGTACCTGATAGTTAAATGTAGTAAAAGAATCAAGAAAGTGATGAGCTACATGCTTTTTCTCTGTTTGCTTGTTATCTACTCTGCTTTAAATTTAATTCAACTTTAATAAATGTTGCTTTCGATGAGTTTGCCAACCCCCTGAGTACTGACTGATTGGCCCCTGGAAGCTAGTTCAAGATGGCTGCCGATTTTCTCAATGGAAAAAGAGAAGATTCTCCCTCATTGTAGTTTCCAGGTCACACGATTCTCAGAAGAAGCAGAAAAGTTTCTGAATGTATCCCTGGCACTCTGAGCAATGTAGCATTTTATATGCTAATAAAATTCTTCTCCCTGGTATAGTGGAACCTAGCAATCCAGAGCCAGGTCACTCAAGTTTGAATCTTGATTCTACTTTATTAGCTGTGTGATCCTTGGTGGATTCTCCCCTTCTCAGAGCCTTAGTTTCCTCATCTTTAAAGTGTCTGTGAAGCTTAAATGAATTTATATTGTATACCCAGGACAGTGTTTAGCACCTACTAAGAGTAATATGACAATGGAACAAAATGTTTATCCACTTGAATCAATAAACTTGAAATTCCTGCAGAAGACCTTGTCACTGAGGATCCCAAGATCCTGGCCACCACATTACTCCAACCCACTCCCTGCTCAGTTTTAAAGGGACAGCTCTCTTCTTTGGTTTGCTACTGTGCCAATAGCCAATGCTTTTAAAATAATGAACCTTGAGATCTATTGTGCAGACAGAGATGCTGTTAGAATCAGATTCCATAGCCATTCGCTACAGTAGCAGGGGGCAAGAGAGATATCTTATTACATGCCTGGCTGGCTTGATTACTTCAGCCCTGACTCAGACAGACACGAGAGTCAGCCCAGGGCAGAGCCCCAGAGTTAGAGGGGTATTAGTTGCTCACACAAAACATGGATTCATTTTACTATCTCAGGACAGGAACGAGAAGTAAAGCCCAGGATTGGGCAGGTAAAAAAGTACATGAGTGGTATGAGAAAGGACACAGCAGCCATCCACTGATTCTTGAGTTTAGAATTCAAGATAGGTTGTCAGGCAAAAAGAGTCAGAGACCAATTTGGGTGAATGTGAGACTGAAATAAAAGGTGATTGGGTAGGTCATAAGTATCACCTTCTGAGGAGGTGGGAATTTCTGAAGAAAGTTGAGCACCATGATAGATGACAATATAAAGATGAGAAGCAAAGACAGGCTTAGTCTTCCAGGTAGAAAAACTAAAGCCAGCTTGAGAGCCAAGTTTTTTCATAACAGACTCCCCAATTCCTTGTAGTAGGTAAGACCTTAATTTAAAAAAAATATATATAACAGTATGGCATAGACTTCCTGAATACTCATCAATCTCTTTTCTCCTTCCTGAGTGTTCATGCTATCTTACCTTGTGGCCCATGCAGTTTGAGTAAAATCAAATGACTGGCTTTAGTCATACAATATCGAGAAAGGTGATATCAACCACTTAAAGTCTAATCATAAATTGTGACTCTATTTTTGTCTTTTTGCTTTTTAAAATTGTATTTTAGGCACTGTGATGGATTACAATATGGTTAATGACAATGTTAATGACATCTATCCAGCACTACACTCTCCATCAGTGTCTACTTCTCTCCACCATTATCTTAATATTCCCTTCCCTCTACTGTGGTAAGCTGTGTCAATATTTCCCCTTTCTGTCAATATATCTCCTTTCTGCCATGATCCTGTATTAAAGATGGTATCATCATAAAGTGTAAAGAGATTGGATCCTTAGAAGAGGAAGATAGATACTACATAGAACTACTGGATCTGCACTGAACTAAGATATATACTTTGATTGTATTAAGTCACAGAGATTTAGGGACTATTTGTTTCAGATACTAATAGTCATTTCTCTATCTAATACAAATCATAAAATAAAATAAAATTGAATAGAAAGAAATGACTATATAAGATGAAACCAAAATAGAGGTAGACTATAATGGGATATCACAAATATAATCTATCAGAGTGTGATGCAAGTAGTGAAAATTGGGGTGTTTGCCTTGCATGCATCCAATGTAGGACTAATGGTGGTTCAAATTCCGTCATCCTATATGGTCCCCCATGCCTGCCAGGTGCTGTTCCTGAACAAAGAGCAGTGAATGACCCCTGAGCATGGCTGAGTGTGACCTCCAATATGAAATTTTGGAAAACTGCTACCTTAGCAGTGGAGGTAGATATACTAAAATAAAAGGCTTTATTTAGATAGGGATTACAAGGCTTCTTGATTACCTGCTTGAGGCTGCAGAGGAAGACCCCAGCGAACTTAATCTCAGCAAGGTAGGATGTCCCCTCCAACAAGGGTGGGGCCAGAGGAGAGCGGCCACTCAACTTTGCTTTGTGGCCACAGTCATCTTGTAGCCAATGAACTCCACCATTACATGTAGAAAAACCACACTACAAGATAGATAATGGTGAAACAAAGCAAGACAACTCCATGCATAAAGGATGAAAATGGCAACTCTGATGACCTGAGAAGAGCCAATCACCTAGTTAGCCACTCAGATAAAGGGTTTAAAGAAGAAATATGGAGGATGTTCATAGAACTCAAAGAAAACATAGATCGAGTTGAATGGAGCATGAATAAGAATCAAGAGGATATAGAGATAGAAATAAAAAACCTCCAAACTGAAATAATACGTCTGAAAAAACCAGTAGACAAAATGAAAGGCTCAATGAAAAACCTCTCCAACACAGTAACAGCAACTGAGGACAGAATCAGTGAGCTAAAAGATGAGATGCATAACAACTACATACAACAGAAGAGTTCGGAAAAGAATCTTAAAGCAAATGATCAGACAATGGAAAAAATACTCAACAAATGAGAACAGATGAAAGACGAATTCTTCAATAAACACAACAAAAACAACATAAGAATCATTAGAGTCCCAGAGACACAGGAAGAAAATCCCCAGGAAGAATCAATAGTCAAGGACATCATTGCAGAAAAATTCCCAGAGCTAAATATTGCATGCAACCAAATTCTGCATTTCCGAAGAGTACCAGCTAGAAGAGACCCAAAGAAAAGCACCCCAAGACACATTGTAGTCACAATGATTATTCCTTTTTCTGTTTTTTTTTTAATTTATTTATTTTTATCCATTTTTGATATTATTTTCCTTCTCTTTTTTCTTCCACTTTTTTTCACTCCTGTGCATATTATTCGGTGATTTTTAAATTTCATTTGCTTGTAGTAGTTGATACCAAATTTTCCCTTCTCCTTTTCTTAACCTCTACAGAATAGCACAACTTAAAGTATTCAGACTCATAAATTGAGGGGAGAAAAGGATGTTACCAGGGTCAGTCATATGACCATGCAGTGTAAATAAAAAATGATCAGACTGGAACACCAAACAGAATAGATACTCGACCTACAACAAGCTGCTAAGTGGAGACCAGTTACACTAGTATTCTGGGCGGGGGCGGGGGGGAAGAGCAGGATAGCAAAGGAGAGAGATATTGGAGACAAACTGGGAACAGGATTGGAGGGAGGACAACATTGGTGGTGGGAATGCCCTTCATTCATTGT
>PVKC010048430.1:0-10890 GCA_004027635.1 Crocidura indochinensis | reverse complement strand
ATGCCACAAAAATGAAAACCTGGAAGAAATGGATAAATTATTGGACTTTTATAATCTTCCACAGTGGAATAAAGAAGATGTAGCATATCTAAACACCCCCACCACTATTGAAGTAATTAAAATGGTATTCAAATGTCTGCCCAAAAACAAAAGCCCAGGTCCAGAGGTATTCACTAATGAATTCTTTCAAACTTTCTAAGAGGAACTACTACCAATGCTGGCAAAACTCTTCCATGAAATAGAAAAATGGAAACGCTTACAAATAGCTTTTATGAAGCCAGCATCACCTTGATACCTAATCCAGATAGAGATGCTATGAAAAAAGAAAATTACAGACCAATATCGCTGATGAATGTTGATGCAAAGATCCTCAATAAAATCCTGGCAAATAGGATTCAATGCCTAATTAAGAAGTTCATCCACTACGATCATGTAGGTTTCATCCCAGGAAAACAAGGATGGTTTAAAATCCATAAATCTATCACATAATGCACAACATCAAAAACAAGAAAAATAAAAATCACATGATCATATCAATACATTCAGTGAAAGCATTTGATACGTTCCAACAGCCATTCTTGTTCTAAACTCTCAGCAAGATGGGAATGGAAGGAACCTTTCTCAATATAGTTAAGGCCACCTACCACATGCGAGTGGCAAATATTATCCTCAAAGGAGAAAAACTAAAAGCCTTCCCTCTAAATTCTGGCACAAGACAAGGCTGTACTCTCTCACCACTCCTATTCAAAATAACACTGGAAGTACTCGCTATAGCGATTAGGCGAGAAAAAGATATCAAGGAAATCCAGATAGGAAAGGAAGAAGTCAAGCTCTCATTGTTTGCAGATGACATGATACTCTACATCGAAAACCCTAAAGACTCTACCAAGAAGCTTTTAGAAAAAATAGACTCATATAGCAAGGTGGCATGCTACAAAATTAACATACAAAAATCAAAGACCTTTCTATACACCAATAGTACTAAGAAATAAATGGACATTAAGAAAAACAACCCCATTCACAATAGTGCCACACAAACTCAAATATCTTGGACTCAACTTGACTAAAGACGTGTCAGACCTATAAAAGGAAACTATAAAGCCTGCTCCAAGAAATAGGAGAGGACACACGGAAATGGAAACACATACCTTGCTCATGGATTGGCAGGATTAGCATCAACAAAATGACAATACTACCCAAGACATTATATTGGTTTTACGTGATCCCTCTACAGATGACCATGACATGCTTCAAAGAAGTGGATCTGGCACTTTTGAAATTCATTTGGAACAATAAATACCCTAGAATAGCATTAGTAATCATTGGGAAAAAGAATATAGGAAGAATTACTTTCCCAACTTTAAGCTTTACTACAAATCAATAGTTATCAAAACAGCATGGTATTGGAATAAAGACAGGCCCTCAGATCAGTGAATACTTGAATATTTGAATACTCAGAGAATGTTCCCCAGATATACAATCACCTAATTTTTGAAATTCTAAATGGAGCAAAGAAAGCCTCTTCAACAAGTGGTGTTGGCACAACTGGCTAGCCATTTGCAAAATATTGAACTTAGACCCCCAGCTAACATCATTTACGAAGGTAAAACCCAAATGGATTAAAAACCTCAATATCAGACATGAAGCCATAAGATATGTAGAACAACACATAGGCAAAACATTTCAGGACATTAAGACTGCAGGTATATTCAAGGAGGAAACTGTACTCTCCAAGCAATTGAAAGCAGGTATTAACAGATGGAAATATATTAAGTTGAGAAGCTTCTGCACCTCAAAGGAAATAGCGCCCAGGATACAAGAGCCACCCCCTGAGTGGGAGAAACTATCCACCCAATACCCATCAGATAAGAGAGTAATCTCCAAAGTATAAAAGGCACTGACACAACTTTTCAAGAATAAGACATCTAATTTCATCAAAAATGGGGAGAAGAAATGGACAGACACTTTGACAAAGAAGAAATACAAATGTATAAAAAGCACATGTAAATATGCTCCACACCACTAATCATTAGGGAGATGTAAATCACAAGAACTATGAGGTATCACCTCACACCACAGAGATTGGCATACATCACAAAGTATGAGAACATACAATGTTGGCGTGGATGTGGAGAGAAAGGAACTCTTAGCAACTGCTGGTGGGAACGCCGTGTAGTTCAACCTTTATGAAAAGTGATATGGACATTCCACCAAAAACTGGAAATCGAGCTCCCACACGATCCAGCTATACCACTCCTAGGAATATACCCTAGGAACACAAAATACAATACAAAAATCCCTTTCTTACACCTATATTCATTTGCGCACTATTTACCATAGAAGATCTGGGAACAACCAAGATGCCCTTAAAAGACGAATGGAATATTATGCAGCCGTCAGGAGAGATGAAGTCATGAAATTTTTCTACACATGGATGTACATGGAATCTCTTATGCTGAGTGAAATAAGTCAGTGAGAGAGAAAGATGCAGAATGGTCTTACTTTAAGAAAAGTGAAAGACATTCTTGCAATAATAATTTTCAGACACAAAAGAGAAAAGAGCTGTAAGTTCCAGCTCACCTCATGAAGCTCACCACAAAGAGTGGTGAGTTTAGTTAGAGAAATAACTACATTCTGAACTGTCCTAATAATGAGTATGTATGAGGGAAATTAAAAGTCTGTCTAGAGTACAGGCGGGGGCTGGGTGGGGAGAAAAGAGATTTGGGGCATTGGTGATGGGAATGCTGCACTGGTAATAGGTGGTGATTTTTATATGACTGAAACCAAACACAATCATATATGTAATCAAGGTGTTTAAATAAAATAAAATATATTATTAAAAATATTCCATTGTGTATAGATACCACAGTTTCTTTAGCAATTTATCTGTTGAAGGGCATCTTGGTTGTTTATAAAGTCTTGCTATGGTAAATAGTGCTGCAAGAATATAGTTGTAAGGAAGGGATTTTTTATTGTATTTTGTGTTCCTAGGTTATATTCCTAGGAGTGGTATAGCTGGATCATTTTGGTGCTCAATTTCCAGTTTTTGGAGGAATCTCCTTCTCACTTTCCAGAAAGGTTGAACTAGATGGCATTCCCACCAGCAGTGGATAAGAGTTCCTTTCTCTCCACATCCCCACCAACATTGTTTGTTCTCATACTTTGTGATGTGTGCCAATCTCTGTGGTGTGAGGTGGTACCTCATAGTTCTTTTGATTAGCATCTCTCTGATGATTAATGATGTGGAGCATTTTTACATGTGCCTTTTGTCCATTTGTATTTCTTCTTTGTAAAATTGTCTAATTCTTCTCCCCATTTTTGATGGGATTAGATGTTTTTTTCTTGTAAAGTTCTGTCAGCGTCTTGTAAACTCTGACACTAGAAAAATCACAAACAAATAATTAATTTCAGTTAAACTTTTTACTTGTTCACCCTGAGTGAAAACAATAAAACTACTTTGGAATGGTTGTATTTCATGAATAAATAATATGAATATATCTTAAAGTAAGCCCAGAATCTATTATCTAAACATGATTTTAAAGTATTGAATATAGAAAAACAAATTTTATAAAGAACAGAGGTATTATAATAATAATCTATATTTGATTTATGTCAAAATTTTTTCTGTTTATTTTTTATTTTATCAATCACATTTAGCTTTGTCAGGGATTTTTGTCTCTGTATTCAGGAATTACTCTTAGTAGTGGTCAGGGAACTATATGAATTGCCTGTGATGATACCATCTTAGGCAAGTTTCTAAATCTCAATACTATCTTCGATATTCTGCATTCTGTATTAACATGCACTGAAACATGTGAACATATTTTCACAACAGTGTTTTTGTTTATGATACTATTGCTACACTTAATGACAAATGTAAAGATAGTACCCCAAACCGGAGGAGGTTTATGTCTTTAATATTAATTTTATATCAATTTATAAAAAACTACCTATTTTATCTCAGGTTTTTTGAGATATAAGGTTATAACACTGCATTTTTACTTATGAAATCTTTAGTACTTGCTGTTGCTAATAAAAAGAATCTAATGAAGATTTTATCATTGAGAAGAAAAAATTTAAAATTGTGTCCAGCATTGGTTTTATAAATTATTTTAGAGGCAACCACCAAGGTTTCCAGGTCCTTCATTTGAGTCTACTGTGTACATGAATCATATCATTCTTCTGTTTTAAGTGTTTTTGCACATTATTTCATAATGTAATAAATCAATATTGAGTTCAGAATGTTCAGAAACTTTTATAGTAATACTGCTAATTGCATGTATAATTTTGGCTAAAAAAAGCTCATAGGAATGATCTGCTTTCAGATTGTGAGAAAATTCTATATATATTATTGTGTATAAATTATAAAATTATGTGAATACGCATATGTATGTTTTACATCCTACAATCTGCTGTTATAAATGTTTTATTAAATATATCCCCTTCATAATAGCCTTTAGAAAAAAGAAAATTACTATTTTTAATGATGAAATTTCTTCAGAAATAATCTAAATATATTACATATAGAATCTGATTTATATGTTTATTTCTTTACAGCAACAAATACTTTTTTTGTTCTTCTTTAATGAACGTGTGGGGCAAACTGATCATAAAATAAGCTAATAAGTTGAAAAATCTAGAATGTAATGCCAATTTGTTAAACTTATAGTTCAAAGGATATTTATGGTACATGATATTTATTTTTCTTTTCTTCTTTTTTTTTTTTGATTTTTGGGTCACACCCGGTGATGCTCAGGGGTTACTCCTGGCTATTCGCTCAGAAGTTGCTCCTGGCAGGCACGGGGGACCATATGGGGAACCGGGGGATCGAACCGAGGTCCGTCCTAGGTTAGCGCAGGCACCATACCTCCAGCGCCACTGCCCGGCCCCCGATATATATTTTTCAATCACCATAATATGACAGCCACTAACTAAAATTTTTATAGAGTGAATATTTTATACCATAAAAAAAGCAAAACATCTAAGCAGAACTAATATATAGAAGCTCTACTGACCTTTTGAAGCCAGATTTAATGGATTTCGGTAAGATGTCAGTTAACATTTTATTAAGAGATTAATTTTCTATTCTTCAAATACATGTCATCTTTTTAAGATTCTCTAACACATGACATTTTAATTAGTTTTAATTTATCACAATAATAAATTTGGTATAATGTAAGTTAGTTAAATGAGAATCCCCTAATGTTAGAATAACCCCCATGTATCCAATACTCTCTTATTTTTGGCAAAACATTTCAGTTATAAGCATAATATAGCAAAATCTATTTAAGAATTAATTTAACATTCACTTTTCATCAGTATACTATTCAAAAGTAAACTTGGTAACCAGTACTTATGCTCAGTAAACTTTTTAACTTCCATATGCTATTTTATTTTTTTCATTAGAGCATCATTAATTAAATATATACCAACAGGACCTGGATTTATAACAAAGCTTGTAAAGTGTTAGCATTATATGCAAACAAATTCAATCCCTGGCATCCATATGATGCCCCAAGTTTGTCATTCTGATTCATGAGCACAGAGACAGGAGTGACAGTGAGTGCTCTGGGTGTGGCCAAAAACTCCCCAAAATTACAACAATATAATTTTTATTAAGGCATATCCCTTGTTTTTATGCAAAACCAAATTAATCTTTAGTACACTTATTTCATAATCTCTAGATTTCTTTAGTTAAATGAACATTATATGAATCTCGTATCAACCACAACTACAAAAACATGTATTTTTTTCAGAATTTTGCTTTTGTTGCAAGTATATATTTAACAAGTAATTATGTTACTTTGAACTTATAATCAAAGCTAAGATACTTTAGGACAAACACACAAATTAAAAATGTATTTTTATAAATGTATATAATATCAATTCCATTCTTGGAAACTGCATGGTTTTCTACACTAGCACCAGGAATAAAATTCCCAATGGGGGTGACCCTAATGCTGCAGTTGGTGGCCCTATTATGTTATGTTCATATGACACCCTAATGATTAGGATATAGCAACAAAGTGCTCTAAGGGCAGGCTTCCCTGCCTTGCCACCTTATGGTGAGATAAAATAAGAAGACGCTCTGTCACACCCCAGCTTCTACATAGGATCTGTGAAAAAATCAGATCTCTAATTACAGAAACCTGATTTCAACAAATGCAACTGAGTAGATTTTTTTCCTGAGACCTTAAAGAAAGACCTGGGGGTTGGAAATCAGTATACCTGTACTCAGTCTTATGAGAGTATGCTTCATGGGTAGACACCATGTTTTATTTTAGGCCAAGGGTATTTTCTTTCTTATTTTCCCAATGTTTATTGTGTCTATGCAAAAAAATGCTGGCTTACTGACCCTCCTTTTTAAAATTTTATTTCATGTATATCTTCTATACAGGGTCTTCTGCCTTTTTCATAGAACTTTTGCTTTATTTCATATTTCTACATCTTTCTACAAATTGAGAAAAGTAAATAAAATAGATGAGACAGAGAAACCAAGTGGTCTCACGTGCATTGGGTGGAAAGAAAGACAAGAACTAAATCCCAAGCCAAAGTCAATGACAACAGAATGAACAGGTCCAAACAATAACTATCTACACACAAAATGGACCTGTTAATACTGGTAGACTAGATGCTAAGTATAGAAGTATGGGATGCATGCTGGGAACTTGTCACTATATGCCTGAAATACAACTAAAAAGACTTGTAATTCACAATGGTCTCGATATTTTTTTAAATATAATACTATATTTTATTATTGGTCAAATATAATCTGGCTCAACCTCTAAGGAAAACATTTCTGGAAATCTAAAAAACAGAGCTACCATTTCATTCTACAGTCTCACATTTTGTCATTTATTTTTGGAATATGAAAACTTTAATTAAATAACAAATATGCTTGCAGTTATGTTTATTACATAACGAAGTACAAAATCAAAATATAGATACAGTTTAAGTTCTCAGTAACAGATGAGCCCATAAAGAAGTTGTGGTACACACATACTTTAGAATACTGTACAGTTATAATCAAGGGTGAGTGCTCACTTTGGTAGCACGTATACTAAAATTGGACGATATAGAGAATAATAGCATGGCCCCTGTGCAAGGATTACATGCAAATCCGTGGTGTTCCATATTTAAAAAAAGGTGAAATCATGCATTTTCTGCTATAAGGATGAAAATAGATGGCATCATGCTAAATGAAATAATTCAGAGGCAGAAGAAGAATGCTGAAGAATTTCTCTCATCTGCTATATATAAATAAAAATGTATTTAGGAGAATGGACAATATGTCTTGAGAAAAAAACTTGACCTGGTATTATCAAGTTTAGGAGGAAATAAGGAAGGAAAGTATGTTTTGAGGTGTTACAGACACAGTGATGGAGGGTTTTGGGTACTTTGTTTTTCAAACCATACAAATGAGCTACTTTACATATCCTTTTTTAAAATTATTATTTTAATTTTATTCTATTGTTACTCCTGATTTTTTAATTATATTGAGCAATATTTAAGACTTCTGATAGCTAGTCATCATGTCAAAGAAAATTTTATGGATCAAAGTCAATCATAATATCTGTAATGTCTGAACCTGCCAGCCTCTTACTACATTTAACAGAAGATGAATGTATACTACTCTAGTAACAACGATAAAATAAATTCCAATCATTTGACTGTAAGTGACCTAATTTTATATAGCTCTTTATAATTTGCATCATCTAGCAATATTACTTATTAATTATTCCAGTACTTTTCATCATTTTTTAATATTTTTTTTGTGATCAAAGTGAATTTCCAGTCTTTCACAGTAATAATTAAGGTACATAGTGAAAATGAATTAGGGCCATTCCCACCACCAGAATTTTCTGTCCTCCCTCCACCCCTGTTCCTGCATCCCATACCTCCCCACTTGGCACCATGGACTTTTAGTGTAATAGGATACCTTTGTGTATAACTTTTTGTATTGGGTATCAATTCTGGTGTAATTGACTTTGGGTTTGATGCTTAAGTCTGAACATTTTTAATTTCCACTCAATGTTCATATGACTGCTCCTGGTACCATAAAAATTTTCCCTAAATTAAGGATGGGGAACAAGTTGATTCAAGTTCTGTGGTTCTGTTGGAAAAGGAAAAGAAAGAAGGAAAAAGAAAAAAGCTGGGAGGAATCTGTCTAGAGGTTATAAATATAGATTCAAAAGAAGGAATAAAAAAAGAAAACCAGTAACAAAAACATAAAAAAAAACAAAAAAATAAAAGCATGCAATGACAAAATATACAATTGCAGCAACAACAAAAAAATTCACCAAAACAGCAACAAGAAAGAAAATAAACGAAAAGGAAAAAAAAAGCTGGTGTGGCAAGGCTTTGTTGTTTTGTTTTGTTTTTATTTTTTACATAGGCACAATAAGTATTGGAGAAGTTAGAAAGGGAATTTCCTTGGCCTAAGAGATACGGTGTTTCTCCACCCTTGAATCATACTGTTACAGGAGCAACTACAGACTCTATATACGTTCATTATTGAATTCCAAGGTCTTTTAATGGTGCAAGGAAACTCTTTGTTCAGCTGTGGATGACAAATTCAGTTCTCTGTAACTAGAGATCTTGGTATTACAATAGGACAAGTTCTAGGGTAGAGTCTTTCGTTATGGTAATAGAAGATTTGTTCCTTCGCGTTTGTTGTAATCAGTCTTCTGTAATTAGAGATCTTGGTTTTTATACAGATCCTAGGTTGAAGCCAAGAAGCTCAAGAAGTTCTGCTCAATCACGGTTGTCAAAGTCAGAACTCTGGGATTAGACATATTGTTTATTTATGTAAATCCTAGGCTGAAGTCTAGGATAGGATCTTTCTTATTGGTTTCAGAAAAAGTTCTGCTCAGTTGTGGTTGTCAAAGTTCCTCTTCTATAATTAATCATTTTGATTTGTTCTCAGGTTAAAGGATGACAAGTCCTCTGATTTCATCTTACGGTTGGGGGACGAGATAGGGCAACCTGCTCTTGGATTAAGATTTTGCTGTTTTCTCAATGTCAGGTTGTTGTATCAACCTGTTGCAAGTTGGTGCCAGAGTGGTATTAAGGATTCCCCAAGGTGAGTTTGAATCCTGATGCTGTTCCAGATAGCTGTGCCAGATCTTTGTTTGGTATCTGGGGTTTGAGGTTGGATGGTCGCTGTCCTCATGGCATATGTTCAGGGTGGGAGGTGCTCTGTATTATAAAAGTAAAGGCTCTTATCCCTAGTAGGTAAGATTTTCTTTCTAAACAGAAGATTTTCTCTTTAGTATTGCTTTTCAAAAGGGAATGGTGCCATAGTATGTTGCGGGTACATTTGGGGGTACGAATGACAGGCTACACAAATTCTGTTCCCTGTATTTTTGTATTTTATTATTTTGGGGGGGTCACATCTGGCAGTCTTTAGGGGTTACTCCTGGCTCTATGCTCAGAAATCACTCCTGGCAGACTCGTAGGACCATATGGGATGCCGGGATTTAAACCAATGACCTTCTGCATGAAAGGCAAATGCCTTACCTCCATGCTATCTTTCCAGACCCTCTTTTTTATCTTAGATTTTATCCCAGGCTAGATTGGGATAACATTTTCTTCTAGAATTTTATACCAAGTAGAACCAAAACAAGTAAATTAGTGAATATATATAAGTTAAAAAAGATAAAACTTTAAAAAAATAGTTATAAAATGATGGAGTAGGCTAACTATAACTTTGAAAATAAACACACTAAGAGGTATTACAATTAAGATATTAAACTTACAAGGAAAATATAGATATTTCCATTAAGTCTTTTGAGATATTCTTGCTAGGGAGAGGTCCAGGCCACATATTCATCCCACACCATAGTCTTGTTGAATTTGAGAAGTGGTTTGCAGCAGTAAGAGATCAGGTAATACCTTTGGACTTGGGGTTCTTCTGGAGCTCAACATGCATCAGTCCACATTTGGGGGGGGGGTGAAAAGATGGTCCACATAAAATGAGTCAGCAGGAGTAGTGGTTGTAGCTTCTTGCTGGGGCACAAGATGTGGGACTGATGGTGTCCTTTCGCTTTGGGAGTTGGTGATGACTTATTGGGGCAGGAGTTCAAAATGAGTACCTACTGAGTTAAGAGTTGAAGGTAAAGAGGGTTAAATAGGGCATGATAAGGAATAAGAATGGGGGAGGTTAGAGGATAGGAGTCCTAAAGGGAGGGAGGAGTATTATACAAGAGGGGCTATACACACAGTAGGTATGGATTGTTTACCATATAGATTTGTTGACAAAGAGGAGTCCATTGTATATAAACTCATGCCCACATATAGACAGATATCAGATCTCTTCGTAAGTTGTTATATGAGACTTGACCCTCATAGGATGGGTCTGAGAATTCAAGAAATAATTATATTAAGGAAAGATAAATAGGGGCCAGAGCAGTGGCACTAGAAGTAAAGCAAGCAGTAGCCTAGGATGAGTCATAATTTGATACCCTGATACTCCATATGGTCCCCCCCAAGTCAGGAGCAATTTCTGAGCTCATAACCAAAAGTAACCCCTGAGCATCAAGGAGTGTGGCCCCCCCAAAAAAAACAAATAAAAAAGATAAATTATATATTAGGAGCGAAAGAGAGGAAAAATGGATAATGCATAAAAATTAAAGAAAATGAGTGAAACAAAAAGAAAAAACAGAAAAGAAGGGAGCCGGGAGGTGGCGCAGGAGGTAAGGTGCCTGCTGCCTTGCCTATGATGGACCACGGTTCTATCCCCCGGTTCCCATATGGTCCCCTGTGCCTGCCAGGAGCGACTTCTGAGCGCATAGACAGGAATAACCCCTGAGCGTCACTGAGTGTGGCCCAAAATCCAAACCAAAACAAAACAAAACACAACAAAACAAAAAAAAAAACAGAAAAGAAAAA
>PVKC010048429.1:0-10916 GCA_004027635.1 Crocidura indochinensis | reverse complement strand
GCCGTCGCCGTCGCCGTCCTTCGCTTCCCCTCGGGGGCGGGGCCCGGCGAGCGCTCCGCGCAGGCGCCGGCGCCCCGGCCCCGCCCCCGGCCCCGCGCCCGCGCCCGGCGTCCAATCCGGAGGCCCGCGCCCGGCCCCGCCCCGGCGGGCGGGGCGAGCTGCGCAGGCGCGCGGCGGCGGGCGGGCCGCTGGCTGGGAAGATGGCGGCGTGGGCCGTGGCGGCCGCGGCGGGTCGGGCCCGGGCAGTCGGTGCGGCGCGGGCCGGGGCGGGGGCCGGGCCATGAGCGAGCCGCCCTCGCGTCCCCGCGCCGCCGAGCCCGCCCGCGTCCTCGGGCCGCCCCGCGCCTCTCGCCATGGCGCGGCTCGCGGACTACTTCGTGCTGGTGGCGTTCGGGCCGCACCCGCGCGGTGAGTGGCGGCCGGGCAGGGCAGGGCCGGGCGGGTCGGGCAGGGCCGGGCCGGGGGCGCCGGGGCAGGGGCCGGGGCCGGCGTGGCGCTGCCCGGCGCGCTGGGCCTCCCGGCTAGGCCGGCCGGCCCTGACCCGCGCCCCGCGCCCCGCGCCCGGCCAGTCCCGAGCAGCGGCCGGCCCAGCTGGGGCGACGCGTCGCCGCGTCCGGCCGGCCGGGCTCCCCCGTTCGCTGGGCGCCCCGAGAAGGGGGATCGGGCGGGGGAGCGGGCGGGGGCCCGCCGCTGGCCGAGCGCGCGGACAGGGCAGAGGTGCCGAGGTGCGAGGCGCGGGCTCGGACCCTCGGGGGCCCCTCGCTGCTCCCTGCACCGGCGAGGCCGGGGTCAGCCGGTGGCGGCTCGCGGGCAGCTTGGAGGAGGGGCCCGGGGGGGGCCGAGCCCGGGATGACAGCGGGGCGACGAGCCCGGCCCTGTCCGGCCGCTGCCTGGCACAGCTCTCGGCTGGGCGACCCCTTGGGCCTGAGGATGCCGAGGGGGAGAAGGGGTGGGACGGACTCTCCTTTGCTTGGGGACATTTGGGGCCCCGTGTCCACGTGCCCACTCGGCAGTGGTCCGAGGGCGCCCGGCTGCCCCCCTTCCCTCCCGGGACCCCTGTTGTGGGGCGGCGCCCTCCCCTCCGGTGCAGCCTGCTGAACAGCCACATTCCAGGGCCCGGCTCCGCTCCCCACCCAGGATGCTGCCGCCTTCCCTTCCCCGAAGCAGGTTGGGGCTGTTGGGGTGACCTCAGCAGGCTCCCGCCCCACCCTGGAGGCCAGGCCGTGGGGAGGGGGCCGGGCCGGGCATCTGATCTGAGGTCGGGGCTCCGGAGCAGCCAGAAGGTGGTGTGGGCAGGTGGGCGGGCGAGGCCCCCGGTGCCTCTGGCCGGGCTGCCCTCCATGCCTCGGAGCCTGGCACGGTGGCACGGTGACGAAGCGTCACCACGCAGCTGACAGAAGGCGCTGTGTGCTCGCTCGGGTGCAGCCCACACTGCCGGCTGCTGCGGGCTGTGGCTGCGAGAGGAAGCCGTCCCGTCCCCGGAGTGTCAGGGCCCGGCGGCCCCTGGGGGAGGGGCGCCCGCCCGCCGTGGTCGCCCCAGCGAGGGCCGGAAGCTGCCTTGGCTTCTGTGGAAGAACCTGTTTGCTGCTGGGGTGTGAGTGGGCAGTGGAGGTGGCGGCCCGGAGCTGGGTGCATGGCCCGGTGGGATGGGCCGGGGTCCCCGCGCAGACTGTTGCTTCCTCTGGACGTTGCCCGTGGAACAGGGCCCCCTCCCGCCTCCCTTCAGCCCACTGGAGAACAGAGGAGCCCTGCTCGGGACCTGTATCGAGCATCCCTTGGGGCCTTTGCGGGGGCGCGCAGGGCTCTCTGCCTTGTAGCGTGGCGCCCACCTGTGCCCCGTGTGGGACAGGAAGCTGAGGTTGGACTGGGCGCCCCCAGCCAGAACCTGGCGCTTTCCGGGCACAGGGGCACTGGGCTGGCCACAGGGGGATGACATCCAGTGGTCCAGAAGGGCCCTTGCTATGTCTTGCTCTTCCCATGTGCAGTTAGCACATGTGTGGCGTGTGTGTTGTGCATGATGTGCGTGCGCCTTCTGTGTGGTGCATGTCCGTGTGTGGTCCATGTTCTCTGTGTACTGGCGTGTGGTGTGCATCCCGTGTATGGTGCGATCCTGTGTGTGGTGCCTATTCTGTATGTGATACACGTTCCATGTCTGATGTATGTGTCATGTGGCACGTGTCCCATGTGATACATGTCCTGTGGTGTGTGCCCCATGGTGCATATCCCATGTGATATGTGTGGGGTGCATGCCTGTATGGTGTGTGTGTGTTACGGTGTGTCCTGGGGGATGTATCCCCTGTGGTACATGTGTGGTGCGTGTCCAGTGGACCATGCGTCGTGGGTGATGGGTGCTATGTTCCCGTGATACTGGGCTGAGGCAGCTTCCGGGTCCTGCTGTGTGGGAGGGAGCAAGCAAGACCCACACCCTGGCACTGCCCTGAGTGGGTGTCGTGACTTGGCTCTCCGCCTGCTCCTGACAGGGCCTAAGGGGCCTTGGAGGGATCTCTAGGGTGCACAAATCTGCGCTTGGCACCGTATCTGGCCTGAGCCACATGGACCCTTCGGTGCCTCTGCCCAGTGACAGGTGGAGACTGCTCCCTCAGGGCCCCCATCCCCTACCCCCGCGCACACAGAGGGACCCTACAGTCTGGCTGTGCGCAGGAAGGGACCATGTCCCTGGTCGCTTGTCTCTGTCCTGGGTCCCTGTCCTGACTCTGCCTGTCCCCAGGGAGCGGAGAAGGCCAGGGGCAGATCCTGCAGCGCTTCCCAGAGAAGGACTGGGAGGACAACCCCTTTCCCCAGGGCATCGAGCTGGTGAGTGGGACTCCAGGTACCTGGGTGGCGTGCCGGGTGCAGGTGTGGGGGACAGGATCCGGCCTGCTGCCCTTTCTTCTCCCTGCCCAGCGGATCTCTCTCACTGAGTCTGAGCTGTCCTCCCCTCCCTCCCATCCGGGTAGTTCTGCCAGCCCAGCGGGTGGCAGCTGTGCTCTGAGAAGAACCCACCGACCTTCTTCGTGGCCGTCCTTACCGACATCAACTCGGAGCGTCACTACTGCGCCTGCCTGACCTTCTGGGAGCCTGCAGAGCTCACACTGGTCAGTGGGGCCGGTCAGTGGGGCTCTCTGTGCTGCCCTGCCTCCCCCAGCCCTGCCTGGCCGCTGAGCACGTATGAGATGGGCACTGGGCTCTGTCTGCAGGAAACAGGGTCCCCCGTGAATGCTGCCGAGAGGGACGAGGACGAGGGGGCCCCATCACAGCCCTCACCCCCGGCCCTCGGCTCGCCCAGCCAGCTGTTTGCCCCAAAGACACTGGTGCTGGTGTCCCGGCTGGACCACACGGAAGTGTTCAGGGTGAGGCGGATGGCTGGGCTGGGCCAGGTCAGGTGGAGGCCGGCAGGCATGAGCCTGTGTCCACGGCCCAGTCTATGTCCCTACAGAACAGCCTGGGCCTCATCTACACCATCCACGTGGAGGGCCTGAGTGTGGGTCTGGAGAACGTGGTCGGGAACCTGCTCACCTGCACCATCCCGCTGGCAGGCGGCTCACAGGTGGGTCTCGGGGCCAGCGGCTCCTGCGCCCTGCCATGTTCTGCCTGCTCTGTGGCGTCCTTGCATGTGTGTTCGTGTACGCATGTCTGTGCGTGTCCGTGCCGTGTCTAACCTGTCTCTCTGCGTCTGTCCTGTGCAGCCGACGTCTGTTGAGGACGGCGCGGTACGGATTCTTTGTTTCTTTTGCTCCCCCACCCTGAACTGCCCCCGCCCCTCCAAAGGCTGCGTTCTCTGCAGGGCAGCCCTGCAAGCCCACCTCAGGCCCCCAGCTCTGCATCCGCGGGAGCCAGCTCTGTGAGCACTGTCCTTCTCTCCCCGCAGAGGACCATCTCCCTGGGTGCCGGGGACCGTCAGGTCATCCAGACGCCCCTGGTCGATTCACTGCCCGTCAGCCGCTGCAGCGTCGCCCTGCTCTTCCACCAGCTGGGTGAGGCCTGGCTGACCCCGGAAGGGTCCTTGTGGGAAGGAAGGCCTGGGCTCCTGGGACCCTCTGGCCCTCGTGCTGGGGGACAGTTGTATTAATATAAAATATAAAGTCTTAGGGGCTGGAGCGATAGCACAGCGGTAGGGTGTTAGCCTTATACATGGCCGATCTAGGACAGACCTTGGTTCGATCCCCCGGAATCCCGTAAGGTTCCCCAAGTCAGTCAGAAGTGATTTCTGAGTAAAGTCAGGAGTGACCCCTGAGCGCTGCCGGTGTGACCTCCCCAAAGAAAAACACCAAAAAAATTTTTTTCAGGAGTCAGCCAGCTTTATTTCACAACTCTAACTGCCATGTGCATTTCCTCGTATGGCTTTTATGCTAAGCCCTTTCCAAGCATCCACTTCTCTGCTTCTTCTCTGGCTCTCAGCCTCTTTCTCTCAAGAGCTCTCTGTCTCCCTTTCAGCTGCTCCGTGCTTCCTAGCTGCCTTGCCTTCCCCCCAGCCAGCACCTTTATTCTTCATTCCAAAACAAAGACTCCTCCCAGGTGTGGGTGGGTCTGACCATCCAGGCCATGTTAATGTAAGGCATTGGGGGAGGGATTGCCTTGCCTTCCCCCCAGCCAGCACCTTTATTCTTCATTCCAAAACAAGACCCCCTCCCAGGTGTGGGTGGGTCTGACCATCCAGGCATGTTAATGTAGGGCATTGGGAGAGGGATAACCTCACAGGGGACCTGTGCTCCTGGCTCCCACCAACCCTATGTTCCCCACAGGCATCACCAATGTGCTGTCTCTGTTCTGCGCTGCCCTCACGGAGCATAAGGTGCTCTTCTTGTCTCGGAGCTACCAGCGTCTGTCAGATGCCTGCCGAGGCCTGCTGGCCCTGCTCTTCCCACTCAGATACAGGTGCCTCCTCAATCCCTGCCCTGCCCAGATGCCGGTGCCCTCCCTGTCCGGGCCCCTGCTCAGGGTCCTGTCCCATCTGTTGCAGCTTCACCTACGTGCCCATCCTGCCTGCGCAGCTCCTGGAGGTCCTCAGCACACCTACCCCCTTCATCATTGGCGTCAATGCCGCCTTCCAGGCGGAGACCCAGGAGCTGGTGAGGGGCCAGGCCAGGCTCCCCGTGGTGTGGTCTAGCTTGTGCCACCGTGCCTGGGCCGACCCGAGCTCCCCTGTCTGTCACATGCAGCTGGACGTGATCGTAGCTGATCTTGATGGGGGCACAGTGACTGTCCCAGAGTGCGTGCACGTACCACCGTTGCCGGAGCCGCTGCAGAGCCAGACACACAACATCCTGAGCATGGTTCGTGGGTGGGGCTGGGGGTGGGTGGGTGGCACAGTGTGCAGCCCTGAGCCCAGGCCACGTGCGGCTCACCTGCTCCCGGCTTCCACACACAGGTCCTGGACCCCGAGCTGGAGCTGGCTGACCTGGCCTTCCCTCCACCCTCCACCACTACGTCCTCCCTGAAGATGCAGGTGGTGCTCCCGGGACCGAGCAGCCCAAGGCGGGTGGATCTGGGAACCTGTTGGGGCGGGGACAGGCGCCTGTGAGCGGGCAGAGCCTGGCGGGCCTGCACTCACCTGCCCTGGCTGTGGCCTCTGCCCCAGGACAAGGAGTTGCGTGCCGTCTTTCTGCGACTCTTTGCACAACTGCTGCAGGGTTACCGTTGGTGCCTGCACATGGTGCGGATTCATCCTGAGCCTGTCATCCGCTTCCACAAGGTGCCTGGGTGGCCAGGGTAGGTGGGCGGGTGAGTGAGCGGGGGTGGGGCCTGGCTTTGGGGCTGACCCCCTTTCCCCAGGCAGCCTTCCTGGGCCAGCGAGGGCTGGTGGAGGACGACTTCCTGATGAAGGTGCTGGAGGGCATGGCCTTCGCTGGCTTTGTCTCAGAGCGTGGGGTCCCCTACCGCCCCACGGACCTGTTCGATGAGGTATGGGCGGGCTGTCCTGTGGGTGGCCTGGGCCTTCCCTTGCTCCCCTCCTGCCATGCTCCTACCCTCCTGACTTCCCTGCACAGCTGGTGGCCCACGAGGTGGCCCGGATGCGGGCAGATGAGCAGCACCCGCAGCGAGTCCTGCGCCATGTCCGGGAGCTGGCAGAGCAGCTATACAAGAACGTACGTGGGGCCTGGGCTGGGCCCGAGTTGTGCCCTCGCCGATCGCCTGCCTACCCATCCGCCTGACCACACTCGGCCAACCCAATTGCCCTCTGCCTGCAGGAGAACCCGTATCCCGCCGTGGCTATGCACAAGGTGCAGCGGCCGGGTGAGGCCAGCCACCTGCGGCGCACGCCTCGGCCGTTCCCCCGCCTGGACGAAGGCACCGTTCAGTGGATCGTGGACCAGGCCGCAGCCAAGATGCAGGGCGCGCCCCCCGCTGTGAGGGCCGAGAAGAGGACTACTGTGCCGTCTGGGCCCCCCATGAGTGTGTGGCGGGAGTGGGCACTAGGCGGGTGGGCGCCTGGGCAGCCCCGGGCCCTGTAGAGGTGAGGTGGGAGGGAGGCAAACGAACTTGTGGTGAGGTTATGGAAGTGGGTGTGGAGGGGAGCATCAAGAAGTGAGTGTTTGGGGTGAGCAGGAGCAGTGATCTTTGGGAGGGGAGTGCAGAGGTGAGCACGCTCTCTGCTCCTCAGCTGCCATCCTGGAGCGGAGCAGCGGCCTCCATGGCAACAGTGCCCGCCGGCTGGAGGTGGTTCGCAACTGCATCTCCTACGTGTTCGAGGGGAAGATGCTGGAGGCCAAGAAGGTGGGCGTAGCACCAGGGCCAGCTCAGGGTAGGGCGCCTGTGGTCCTTTCTGGAGGGGAGGCTCGGACTCCCTGGGGCCCCTTTGCCTGTTCCTCTCACCCTTTGCTCTGTGCTTGGATCCCTGTGGCCCATCACACTGACCACCTCCTGCTTTGGGTTAGCCGCCACCCCTCTAGAGCAGTGGTCCTCAAACTTTTTAAATAGGGGGTCAGTTCACAGTTCACTGTCCCTCAGACCATTGGAGGGCTGGACTATAGTAAAAAAAAAAACAAACAAACTATGAATAAATTCCTATGCACACTGCATATTTCTTTTATTTTGAAGTTAAGAAACAAAACGGGAATAAATACAATATGTGGCCCGAGGGCCTTAGCTCGGGGACCACTGCTAGAGTGTGAACCTCTGGGCAGTTTGTCCCGGTGAAAGCTGCAGCTTCAGCCCGTGTCTCCGTCTCTGTCCTCAGCTGCTCCCGGCTGTGCTGCGAGCCCTGAAGGGGCGTGCTGCCCGACGCTGCCTGACCCAGGAACTGCACCTCCATGTTCAGCAGAACCGGGCCGTGCTGGACCACCAACAATTTGACTTCGTGGTTCGCATGATGAACTGCTGCTTGCAGGTGGGCTTGTGTGCTAGACCCAGGGGCGGGTACTGCCCCATCACTGAGGGATCACGTCTGCGGTGGGGTGTGTTGCATGCGAGTGCATCCTAGGATATAAGTGGGAGGGAGGCTGCATGCACACTTGTGTGAGTACGTGGGCATGTGTACTTGTGTTTTGGGGAGAGATATACGTGTAGTGTGGGCAATGTGCACCTGTGGATATGAACATGCATGAGTGTGAGCCCACGTGGAGCGCACACACCATTGCTCTGAGCGGCACTGACCCCCACAGGACTGCACCTCACTGGACGAACATGGCATTGCGGCAGCACTGCTGCCCCTGGTCACCGCCTTCTGCCGGGTGAGTGCCCATAGCCTGAGGGGGCCCATCTAACCTGGCCGACCACCCGCTGACCCTCTTCTGCCACCCCGGCCTTGCAGAAGCTGAGCCCCGGTGTGACGCAGTTTGCATACAGCTGCGTGCAGGAGCACGTGGTGTGGAGCACGCCGCAGTTCTGGGAGGCCATGTTCTATGGAGACGTGCAGACTTACATCCGGGCCCTCTACCTGGAGCCTGCTGAGGACCAAGAGCCATCCCAGGTGCGTGTGTGAGGACAGCTGGGGCCAGGAGCCCGAGGGGCATCTTGACCGGGCTGACCCTGGGCTCTGCAGGGCAGGGAGGCACCGCCGGAGGAGGGCCGCTCAGCCCTGGACGTGGCGTCAGAGCAGCGACGCCTGTGGCCAACGCTGAGCCGGGAGAAGCAGCAGGAGCTGGTGCAGAAGGAGGAGAGCACCGTTTTCAGCCAGGCCATCCATTATGCCAACCGCATGAGCTACCTGCTGCTCCCACTGGACAGCAGCAAGAGCCGCCTACTGCGTGAGCGTGCCGGCCTGGGCGAGCTGGAGAGTGCCAGCAACAGCCTGGTCACCAACAGGTGGGGGTTGAATCGGTCGTCACAGGTGGGGCAGTCACCGAGGCGGTACGGTCCCTGACATGTGGGGAGGATGAATACCAGCAAGTAGGGCAGTCATCACAAGTGGGTGGTCATCAACACGTGGGGGATCATCAGGTGTGAGACAGACACTAACAGATGGAACAGCTGGTCACCAACAGGTGGGAACCTAGTGACTGACAGGTTAACAGGTGTGTGTGTGTGTGTGTGTGTGTGTGTGTGTGAGTGAGCGTGAGTGTGAGCCTGGTCTCCAAGAGGTGATGGGCCTGGTGACTGACAGGTTGACAGGTGTGCGTGTGCATGTGAGTGTTTGAGCCTGGTCTCCAAGAGGTGATGGGCTTGGTGACCGACAGGTTAACAGATGTGTGTGTGTGTGTGTGTGTGTGTGCGCATGCACGCGTGAGCGTGTGAGTGTGAGCTGGTCTCCAAGAGGTGATGGGCCTGGACCTGGTCACCAGTGAGGCGGGCAGACTTGGGGGTTGCCGGGCCGCGGGCCTGTGCCCACTCCCCCCTCCCACCCAGCATGGCGGGCAGCGTGGCCGACAGCTACGACACAGAGAGCGGCTTCGAGGATGCAGAGGCCTGTGACGTGGCAGGCACTGTGGTTCGTTTCATCAACCGCTTCGTGGACAAGGTCTGCACGGAGAGTGGTGTCACCAGCGACCACCTCAAGGGGCTGCATGTCATGGTGCCAGGTAGGGGGTCTGGGCTGGGCAGAGGAGGCCCCTCGCTCTCAGGCTGGCGGGCTTGGTTGTAAGGACCGCCTGCCTGCCTGTCTCGTCCCAGACATCGTGCAGATGCACATCGAGACGCTGGAGGCTGTCTACCGAGAGAGTAGGCGGCTGCCGCCCATCCAGAAGGTCAGGGGCCGTCGGCACTGTGGGCGGGTTGGTCCCTCACAGTCAGACCTTGCCTGTTCCCTCGTGGTCTGATTTGCTTGGTCCCCACAGCCCAAGCTGCTGCGGCCCCGCCTGCTGCCCGGGGAGGAGTGTGTGCTGGATGGCCTTCGTGTCTGTCTGCTGCCGGATGGGCGGGAGCAGGCCACTGGGGGCAGCGGCGGGGGCCCTGCCTTGCTGCCCGCCGAGGGGGCCGTGTTCCTCACCACCTACCGTGTCATCTTCACGGGGATGCCCACCGACCCTCTGGGTGAGCCCTGCCCCCACGTTCCCACGACCCTGGCCCTGGCCCAGTCTCTGCTGTCCCCTGACCGCTTCGCCCCGCCCCAAGTTGGGGAGCAGGTGGTGGTCCGCTCCTTCCCCGTGGCTGCGCTGACCAAGGAGAAGCGCATCAGCGTCCAGACCCCCGTGGACCAGCTCCTGCAGGACGGACTCCAGTTGCGTTCCTGCACCTTCCAGGTCAGGCCCTGGCGGGATTGTGGTGCCTCTGACGCAGGGGCAGGCATGGGACTTCCTGGCGCCTCGAGTGGTGCCTGAGGCCTCTTTTGCACAGCTGCTGCGGATGGCCTTCGACGAGGAGGTGGGCTCGGACAGCGCGGAGCTCTTCCGCAAGCAGCTGCATAAACTACGTTACCCGGCTGATGTGCGGGGCACGTTTGCGCTCACACTGGGCTCTGCCCACACGCCAGGCCGGTCATCCCGCATGGCCAAGGACAAGGGGCCTTCGCTCAGGTGCGCCCATCCGCCACTGTCCCCGCCCCTGACCACTTCCCTTCTGTCCCAGCCCCACGTCCCAGCCACCCATCCACTCACCTGCCCATGCCTAGGACCTTCTCCCGGAACCTCATGAAGAACGCCAAGAAGACCATGGGGCGTCACTATGGCAACCGCAAGAAGTACAGTCCCCCGGGCTGGGAGCAGCGGGGCCAGCCACCGCCTGAAGACCTCGAGGATGAGATCTCAGGTGGGTGCCTGAGATGTGCTGCCTGGGATGTGGGACTTGGGCTGTTCGTGCCGGCTGGGGCGGCCCAGGTGACAGGCCAGTGCCACCTTCGCCAGTGTCAGAGGAGCTGGAGCCCAGCACGCTGACCCCGGCCTCAGCACTCAAGCCCTCGGACCGCATGACCATGAGCAGCCTCGTGGAGCGCGCCTGCTGCCGGGACTACCAGCGCCTGGGGCTGGGCACGCTCAGCAGTAGCCTGAGCCGCGCCAAGTCCGAGCCCTTCCGCATCTCCCCGGTGAACCGCATGTACGCCATCTGCCGCAGGTGAGTGCCACCGGACCAGGCGGGAGCCTCGGTGTGGCCCCTGGCCCTCACGCCTCACGCCTCTGCCTCCCTGCCCTCTCTCAGCTACCCGGGGCTGCTGATCGTGCCACAGAGTGTCCAGGACAACACCCTGCAGCGAGTGTCACGCTGCTACCGGCAAAACCGCTTCCCTGTGGTGTGCTGGCGCAGCGGGCGCTCCAGGGCCGTGCTGCTGCGCTCAGGAGGCCTGCACAGCAAGGGTGTGGTGGGGCTCTTCAAGGCGCAGAATGCTCCTTCCCCAGGTACCGCCTCCAAACCTGCTGATGAGCTTGCCCCGCTCCCCCATCCCTGTGCCTGGAGCCCGTCCCAACTACTACTTCTCCCAGGACAGTCCCAAGCCGACTCAAGCAGCCTGGAACAGGAGAAGTACCTGCAGGCTGTGGTGGGCTCCATGCCGCGCTTTGCCGACGCCTCCGGACGCAGCACGCTCAGTGGCTTTTCCTCCGCCCACA
>PVKC010048428.1:0-10863 GCA_004027635.1 Crocidura indochinensis | reverse complement strand
CTGCTTTACCTATGGCCCTGCTTCTCCACTTATCTATA
The DNA here is from genome assembly GCA_004027635.1 of Crocidura indochinensis. Lineage (NCBI taxonomy): Eukaryota > Metazoa > Chordata > Mammalia > Eulipotyphla > Soricidae > Crocidura > Crocidura indochinensis. Next base: position 10,825 of record PVKC010048428.1, on the reverse strand, counting down.
ACTCTCTGAAAAAAAATCAATCTGACCAAAACTCTAGGTAATTGGGCTGATGTATCAAGGACTTTTTTGGGAGTGTGAGTACCCTTCCCTTCCCTTCTTGTACTTCCAAAAGACCTGGAAGCTGAAAACATACCTTACAAAAAGCACAGTATTAGCAATAGTGCTTGGAATTCCTGGATTGTGCTGCAGCATTTGCATTTAGGGTCAGATGACAACACAATTTTTGTTTACTGCTGTCATCTCCATAGGAGCACGCCAATGTGTAGATGCAAATACCTAATATTCAGAAACAAATGAAGTAACAGAATGGTCAACTAGCAAAGAGTTTACTAGACTTTCTAACAATGAGTTAATGCAATACAATCATTGGAGATACAATAATCTTTTACAAATTTTCTTGCCACTGTATTTTATTTCTTTTCCTTCTCTTTCTTCATCTTTTGGTTTTAATTTTATTTAAATATTTTTTTCAGGGGCCGGAGAGATAGCATGGAGGTAGGGAGTTTGCCTTTCATGTAGAGGGATAGTGGTTCGAATCCTGGTATCCCATATGATCCCCTGAGCCTGCCAGGAGCGATTTCTGAGTGTTGAGTCAGGAGTAACCCTTGAGTGCTGCTGAGTGTGATCCAAAAACCCAAAAACAAAACAAAAAAATAAATTTTTGCTCCCACTTATCTCGAAAAATGTATTATGATCAACTATGTCAACTATGTGATACATGCTCTTTAAATAAAGTAAATTTTAAAAAAAGAGAAAATTGGAGGGGTGGAGAGATAGCACAAAGATAGGGCATTTGCCTTGCATGCAGCCAATCCAGGATAGATGGTGGTTTGAATTCTGGCATCTTATGTGGTCCCTGGAGCCTGCCAGGGATGACGGGTGTGACCCCAAAACCAAAAAAATTAAATAAATAAGAGAGATAATTAGATAAAAGTTAGAGAGAAAAGAGTTCAAAATTCTAAGAGAAAATCATACTATGTCTGCAACTCTAGTTGATACTATTAGTCCTGCACAGGGAAAAAAGGAATGTTCATATATGCAAATATTTAGGTAAACACTCAGAGAGATCATTCTGAAAGTACTGTTTGAGATTGTACTTTAGCAAAATTAAACTGATAAATAAAAAAAAAAACAAACAAACAGGAAATGTGTGTTTTCAGAAAAACACACATAGAGGCCATAATATAACTTAGGTAGTTTCTTCTTTTTTTATGTAAGACTATTAGTGCATAATGCAAACAAAAAAAACAATTTGGAATAAAAGTCCTAACTTCTTTCAGCTTTGAAAATGGGAACTGAGAAAGAGGATATATGCTACATGGTTTCACTGAGTTTAAAAGGAAGATATAGATAATGATTAACTAACTAGTGCAGAGGAAAATACAATTTAAACTTGTGTCAATTTAAGGATAACTAGAAGAGAACATTTGTGTACATATACATCTGTGTATACGTTTATACACATAATACATAAAAAACTAGAAAAGTTGAACAATGAAAACATCAATCCTCCAAAATACAAAACTTAAAAGTTAAAAAAATTTTCTGGAAAATGAAGTGTAACAAAACAAAATCATTTTTAGTATTCAGATTAGATGTGATTGAGTTACTTCTATATAACAATATAAAAACTATGGCTACAACTTAGACCCTGCTATATTTTAGGGATTGTGCTAAGCACTTAAGGTAGTTTTATTAAAAGATATTGATAAACTCTGCAGGTAAGTCTTATTTTCACTCCTATTAGGGATGAGAAGCTTCAGAGAGATAAAGTTGTTTGCATAAAGTATAAAAGCAAAGTGCCAGTCTAAGCTCTTTGATGTATAAGACCATCGTGATCTTATTGATTCTACTTAGCTTGACTAAAAACAATATTATTTTTAAGCGACAAATCAAGGTATAAAAAATACAAAGCCAGAAAAAAAGATTTGAAAAGAGACCTTCTAGGAAAATGATAACAAAGTAGTGAAAGGAGGGATCTGTACACATGACCTCTACAAACACTGCTGAGAGTGGCTCCTAGAAGAATATATATCTATTTTTTGTTTGTTTTCGAGTCACATCCATCTGTGTCTAGGTCTTACCACTGTCTCTATGCCCAGGGGTCATTCTTGGTTGAGAACTGGTTAGCATAGGCAGTACTAGGGATTGAAGCTGAGCTGACTATGCAAGGCAAATATACCACCAACTGTACTATCTGTCTGACCCTTTAAAAATATTTCTAAAAAATAAATGCTATTCAGCTTATATAGGACATAAATGAGGCAACTTTGATAGCAGCACCAATTTTTGAGAACAGTAATAAAGCATGAAGAGAACCAAGGCTTTATCATACACAGCTCACCTGATCCTGATTCTTGTACTCCCAAAAAAGTTTCATGGAAAGGATAAATGTTTAAGACAAGCATTTATTTGAAAGGGTAGAAAAGGCAAGCAAAGGAAACTAGAACCCAACTGTGATGAAGTGAGGTATTTATTTAGAGGAAAAAGAGAAAGTAGCAAAGGCAGAGGAACTTCCACTAATGAAGGGAGCGTGACTCCCAAGGGAAATACCATTGCTATCTTTATTTTACCTTATAGGTTTCAGACTTCTCACCTTTCTTGTTTCTTCTCATTCTCCTCTCAGATTTATGGGATTACTTGGGTCTGAGGACCTCACCATATTTGTCCATGTTGTCATGGTCTTTGGTGCCCCTGACTTTTATGTGTTAAAGACTGATAATAGTCATCTATTGAGCTCAAGTTCACTTAGTTCACTGACCTACACTTGTTTCTCTAGTTGTAACAAGTGGAAATACCTCGTAGGGCATCATCAAATCCTGGTGAAATTTCTTTATTAATCACAAATTGGCAAGGGATTTGGAGCCTTGCTACTGGGAAGACTTGACCTTCTCAGTCCTGTGTTATGCTCTTATGACCTTATACATGCCACTTGCTATCTACCTTCCTATCAACATGATCATTCTTTCTATATTATTTAGGGTGTGTTTGTGTGTGTATGTCATATGTATGTGCATCCTGTGGAATAGATTGTGCAAGTTATTTTGTAATGCTGTTTTCCTTTTTTTTTTGTGATTTTTAGGTCACACCTGGCAGTGGTCAGGGGTTACTCCTGGCTCCAAGCTCAGAAATTGCTCCTGGCAGGCATGGGGGACCATATGGGGCACCGGGATTCAAACCAATGACCTTTTTGCATGAAAGGCAAACGCCTTACCTCCATGCTATCTCCCGGGCCCCTAATGCTGTTTTCCTGTTAGTGATAAAAAATGTAGAGAATGAAAATGTAGAGAATTAGCACCGTTCATGATGTTCTTAGGAAGTTTAGCATTTTGATAGGCCAGTGCTCCTCTAAACTGAAAAAAAAAATAGGGAGAGTGGTTGAGTACAGTGTTGAAGGAATATAAAGCTCAACTTTAAAAATGGATCTAGAATGGAGATACCTTTCAAGAGAGGTGTCACCAAATAAATTCTCTCATCATACTCTGACAATTCCCTCTTCCACTGGGGGTTGAGGAGAGCAGAAGGCAAAGTGTAAGAATGACACTGTCGGCCACATGTCCCCTTTTCAAAGCAATGACATATTTTCAACCCGCAAGGAAAAAAGGGGAAAAAAACAAATTTAAGTTTTCTTTTTTGTTTGTTTGTTTTTTTTGTTTTGTTTTTTGTTTTTGTTTTTGGGTCACACCTGGCAGTGCTCAGGGGTTACTCCTGGCTCCATGCTCAGAAATTGCTCCTGGCAGGCACGGGGATTCGAACCGATGACCTTTTACATGAAAGGCAAACGCCTTACCTCCATGCTATCTCCCAGGCCCCCAACTTAAGTTTTCTTATTTCCTCTGAACTGAGTTGTCTGTCCCTTTGCTGTTGCCATGACAACTGCAGCTCTCCTTCTTCATTTGGATCTATTTCCAAACTGAGAACAATGAATGTAAAAGATCAGAAAATGGGAAAAGCAAGTAGGCATTCAAGGCATTAGAATTATTTACCCTGGAGAAGAGAATGCTAAGAGGTGGCAATTATATTGTTCTGGGCTATTAAAGGTTACTACTACATAAGTAGTTCTCTGCTTGGGACCAAGATAAAATCAGATTTATTTCAACTGGAATAGCTTTAGGGAAGAAAAAGTCCCTGATAGAAAGTTCAGTGGTGCCGCCTTTCCTTTCAGAGTAGGCCCCAGAGTTTTATATTTTACAGAGGCATTATTTTGCCCCAGGAACGTTCATCAATTAATCAGCAATACCATACCAGTTCCAACAAATAGTAGATTCAGAATGGTTGCTGGGCCAAGTACCACTCCCTGAATTTGATATTTATGCTTTCACTCAATCTTTATAGCCATCCTGTGAGGGAGAAAGCATTACTATCTCCCCTTACAGACAAGAAAATGTAGTTTTGGAAATATTTTATCTTGCTATAGTCACTTAACCTATGTGATGAAATGATCAGAATTTAAATCCAAAAAAGTGATGGGTCTCTTGAACCAATCATGCTTTTAAAATGGTTTCCATTGTGTTGGGACATTGAAAGGAATCTTTTATAAAGTCATAGTAGTCATGACATATAGCATCATTGGTCCTTCCAGTGAGTCTTTTAATTTTTTTTTTCACTTTTGGGCCACACCTTGTGGTGATCAGAGGTTATTTCTTGCTCTGCACTCAAGACTTACTCCTGTTGATAAGGAGGGGACCATATGGGATTCTGGGAATGGAACCTGAGTCTGCTATATGGCAGGCAAGTGATCTATCAGCTGTGCTATTTCTCGGGCCATGGGAATCATTCTTTAGATGGTATTTGTTGAATTCATACTACCTATGAATAGTAGGAAGCAGAATGGACAGGCTTCACAGAATGTACCATCTAAGGAAGAACCACAGGTATAAATAAATTAATGAGATTAATTAATTCTAGGTGCTGGTAAGTGCTGTAAGAAATAAAATGTAGCTCTGGTGATCCTTAAACATTGCATGGTTCAGCTCTGCATGGCTGGCTGGCTATCTGCACCATTAGACCTGAACATATATGGCATGGCTCTTCTAGGCTGATTGGCAAGATTCCCTGAGCATTGCTTGAGACATCCTAAAATTTATATTAGGAGGGACCCGGGAGATAGCATGGAGGTAAGACGTTTGCCATTCATGCAAAAGGTCATCAGTTCGAATCCCGGTGCCCCATATGGTCCCCGTGCCTGCCAGGAGCAATTTCTGAGCATGGAGCCAGGAGTAACCCCTGAGCACTGCCGGATGTGACCCAAACCCCACCAAATTTTTATATTAGGAATAAAGAAAAAAAAGGAGTGAGTGGAAAGTAAAGGTAGACTGCTTTGATAGAATGATGGGAAGACCTCTATGATTTCTATGATGAGGTGACAATTAAACTAAGATGTTAAGAAGTCAGTAACCTTGGACTTATCTGGGAGAAGAAACTTCCAGGCAGAGAAATAGCATGTTGTGGGTGTCCCACTTGATGGTAGAATATTGGGTTTAGTGTAAATGAAGCACATTTGGAGAAGGGTTGGTAATTGAGATGTGGTTTTCAGAAAAGTTTAGAACTTTTGGATGAAGAAATATTTTTCTGTGGGGTTCATAGTAGTGAATTCTAAAGGCATCTAGTAGACATTACTAAACATCCCTGAATGTACAGGGAAGCCACAAGTCCAAGAATGATCTAGACCCTACATCCCTGGCACCAAGGTTAAGAAAATAGAATCTCTTTTAAAGGCAATAGGATTTTATTTTAAATGATAGCAAATCCCTTGGGTGACTTGAAACAAGAGGGTGAATAGATGGGATTTGCATATTAGAAGATAACCATGACTAAGTGAAAATTACATAGCAGTAAATCAAGAGTAGAAGCAGAGAGACAGTTAATTTCTTTTCTTTCTTTTTTGGTAGTTGGAGTAGTGGTAATATTCCAGATGAATGGACATGGTTTAGGGAAGTAGCAGTGGAGATGAAGAAAAATGGAAAGATTGGGGAGGTGATATGGAACAGATAATCTAATGGATATGTGGGGGCCTAATGAAAGAGAGAAATCTAATGTCTTCTCTGATTATGTCCTGGACAGGTGGATCAAGGAGCTTAATGCTTATTTAGGGAGGAGAGAAATGTTAGGAAAGAGTTGTCAATTATTCTAGATTTGACAACCCCCTAGCTATACAAGAGTTGAATATAGACTGTTGAAAATAGTCACATTGCTGCCTCATCTTCAATATCTCCTTTAGAAGATGAACAATGTCCCTAAAACTCTGATATACTAGTGAATGAAAGCCCAGGAGTGAGGACATGGATTTGATAGACTTCAGCAGTTTCAACTCAAGTTTACTCAATTTCCCCTTCTTGAATGCTGCTTTGAAACAAGATCAGAGATGAAGAAAAGTGCTGCCTAAGAAGGGACATTCCTAAGGAACCAAGTAAATTGGTTGAGCAGTCCTTTGGGAGTATCTTCGGGAATAGGCCAGTTGTCTCCCCAACAGCTGGAGGAGATTAAGAGAAATAACATCATAACAAGCTATGAAGGGATCGAGTTTAGCTTCTAGCAGAGGCTGGAACCTTGGAAAAAAAGAACCTATCATTTTCACTGCTTTCTTTTCCAGTGAACCATAGACTCAGTTCTATTTCTTCTTCCAAATTTACAGTGTTTCTGCACTCCTGATAAAGGTTGGGAAAGACTTGAAGCCAGAAAATTACCTTGCTTTCTATCAGTGGTTTCCTTGCTATCTATCAACTGGCTGATAAAGAAAGCATTCTTGGAAGTAACCTAGACCCATGTGAGCTGAAATAGTTTTATTCTATTTTATTGAGAAAATGAAATGGCATAAAAGGGAAAGAGAAAGGCTGAGAGTCAAGTCATTTTTCTCCCCCTTCTTTGGGAAGGTGGGTGGGCAGTGGTGATAGCAGGGGCACCACCAACCCTCCACTCTGTGAGTGACTTGCTCAGCTGAGATGGGGGACAGCTCAGGGGAAATAATCTGACTCTGTGATTTGTAATTAAATAGAGAGTGTCAAGTCTCCAGGAGGACCACTGCTTACTGTGAAGCAGGAGCAATCTTTGCTTGCAGCCATTATTGGTGGAAAAGTAAAATGAACACTGTTTTTATGGAGTGTCCTGGAGCTAGTGAAATATTCCACAAAGGGCATTGTCTCCCAGACTTGATGCATTTATTCTATTGCACCATAAAGCTGGCCGAAAAGAAGAATCTTGGTAGTGAGTTTATGAGAAAAAAAGAGAGAGATGTTAATACTTCTTCAAGGCTTTGCTACATGCCACACCCTGTGATATGGATACAATGCAGAAATAAAGTCACTCCATCTTATTTCCACACTGGATCCCCAGTTTTTGTTTTAAAAATGTGAAGTTTACAATACAAAAAGTCTTACCACCATTCACTGCTGCTACGGTATAAAAGCTGCTCTAGGCATATAACTGAATGAATGTGACTGTGCTAACATTGCCTTCAAGAAACAAACAGGCTGAATTTAGCCCAATGCTCCTAGTTTGCCAGTCCCTGCTTTAGAGCATGGCTCTTTGACCTCAAAGGATACCAGAGACAAGTGAGGGCTTTTCTGTATGCAAGTGTCTGGTCACTTCACCAGAAATTCTGAGTGGGGGACAGATTAGATTCCAGACATCAGCTCTTTTAAGAGACTCCACAGGTACAACCGGAGAATAGAACTATCAGATTTAAGAATTGTGGTTTTCACTGGTTACTAAATAGAATTTTGACTGTGTGTATGTGTTTGTATAGAAAACTTGTATCCAGCACTAAGAGACGTTGATTTAATTTGCCCTTCATGGTTTATGGATCAGAACATTTTTTTTTTTGTGATGGACTTTCCAAGCAATACTCAGGTTGCCAGGAGTCCACTCTCAGCTATACTTGTCTCACTGCAACAAACAGTCTAGTGCTAGGGCAAAAAAATGAGAGACCAGCAGTAGCTGAGGGCTACCTGAATTACAACTGACAGTGTTATTTAGGGGAGAACATGACAATGGGAATAAAATTCTGTATCTCATGCATGCAAAACCTGCTCTCCATCCCTTTGGGCTATCTTTCCAGCCCTAAGATCAGAATCTTAAAAAACGGCTGCAGTGAGTCTACTATAAAAATCAGAGGAAAACCATGAGTCTAGAGAGTGAGACAAAGAGGCATTTCACTACAGTGTGATAATTGTCTGGCAGGAGTAATTCTAGCACATAAGTTATTATTACTTACTGGTTAAACATTTATGTAGTTAGTGCTTGCTTTGTACAGGCCAAGGATCTACAGAATTGTTTCTAGTATGAAACCCTATAATTTAGTTACATTTTATAATGAAAGTACACTTAATATCCTCCAGTTGAGGAAACTGAGGCACATAAAGATCTGCTGGATAAAGAATATGATGATTTTCAGTAAAAATAAAATCCAGGCACAAAACTTGTGTTGAGACTTGAAGGATATAAGATCAAGAGAGCCAAGTTCATGTGGGGTGCAGGTGTTGTGTAAGGAGTGTAGATGAAGAGTGTAGAACTCAGGAGTATCCTGTACAAAGTGTGAAGATGAAAGACAGTAGTAAGTCATCTTTTATACATTAGGGGGCTGATGTGGAAGGTATATGAATACCTGGAGATCTCAGTGAGTGTTTTGGTAAAAATGCAGCACAAAGCTAAGGAGATGGTACAGGGTTTAAGCCACAACAAACAGGCAAAACGGACATAGTTATATACCAGGAAACCGAGCACCACTGGGCATGGTTCCAGAGGCACCTGAGCACATTTGGGTACATAGTAGCATACTTTGACCCTAGCATTGTGGCCAAGAATCACTGGAAATGACCTCTGGATCCTTTGAAAAGTGCTCGAGTCCCTTGAATGCAGTGAAATTAGTTTTAGAGATCTACAAATCACATTCCCACACTCAACATTACATGTGTACTTAAAATGTTATAAGGGTCTGGTATATAACTTAACTGGTAGAGCATTCGCTAATTCCTAAATTCAATCTTTGACGGCTTGCAGAGAACTTCTGGGTTTATAACCCTTGGAACCTCTGGGTACCCTTAGCTTTAAGCATCATACCCACACTCATCACAGTCCTATACTACCTGACTGAGAACCAGTTGGGGGAAAAACCCTTTGGGAAAAAAATTAAAAGAATAGGTCTGTGATTATTGCTCTTACACACCCACCCACATATAAAACCCAAGATCAAAACCAAAGCAGAAAACCAAACCCCCCTCCCAAATATCAAAAGGCACAAGGAATATGTTGGAGGTGACAGTTTATTATTTATGATAATATAGGTCTAAGCTCATTAAATCCAATACATAAACTATTTGCATCTTTGATAAATCAATAATACTATCATAAAACTTTTTAAAGTGCGATTTTTCCTCAGTAGACTGCTCAATATACAATTGTTTTTCAGGAGTAAAGGAAAGGGGATAAATGGGTTTTCAGAGTGAAGATAATTCCTGTTGGACTCTTGAAGACAAGTAATACTTGGTGGCCACAAGGAGAGAGGGGATTAAAGATCGGATTTATTTTAAACAAGAGACACTTGAGTAGGTTTAGTACGGATTAGCAGGGAAGAGAACAGAAGAGAGTTTGAATATCAGGGGGGAAATTAAAGTGTGTGAGAGAGGGAGCAGGCCTTAAGAAGAAAGCATATCATGTTCAATATATGTAGAACTGTCAGGGATCAGGGTGTCCTGTAGGAAGAAGATGGGAGGATGCTAACATTTGGTAGGTGAATGCTCAAGAGAAATGGGAGGAATTTGTTCTGAGGCTTTTCAGTTGCAATTGTTTTATATTTGGTGCTTTTTGTTTTAGGGACACAAAGCTTGGTGCATGGTGGTCACTCCTGGTGATCCTGGAAGCGGTGAAGTGGGACACTCCATACAATGCTGAAGGTGAAACCTGGGCTCTTGTTATGCAAAGCAAGTGTTCTGTCTGTTGAGTCATGTCTGCAGTTCCTCAGTTGTGTCAGGTTGTAAGGAACAAAGATGGACCTAGGCTTGCTCAGGAGAATTAATCTATTAGAACTGCATGCAGAAATCCAGATAAATGACCTTGAAATAACAAAGATTTTGTATGGTTCAAATATTGGTAATCTGGAAATAAGAATTTTACAACTGATCAAAGAAAAGATAAAAAATTTAAATTTTCTCTAGCTTCTACATCATAGAGTTTAGTTTTTGCCTTTGCTGTCATATTGTATTTACTGTTTCTCAAATACTTCTGATTTTTAGGTAGAAAGGAAGTGCAAATTATATGTTAGCTGAGACCTGCAGGCTCACCCATAAGCACATGGGATGTTCAAAGTGCAAGCAATGCAGGAGATTGAGCTCAGGGCCATGAGCTATTTCTCTGGCCTTTTTCCTATGAAAGACTTTTCCTCTTGTAGGCCCTAATCTACCATCTGTAGCTCATTGGCTAGAACAGACCACATATGTGTGTATGCACACACACACACACACACGCACGCACACACACACACACCCTGCTGCATCTCTATGTGGGTTGAGGAGGCAAGTATATATAACTGACTATATTATTAACCATATATCCAATCTGTTATTAGTTTTGGAAAAAAGAGAAGTAAATGTGACTAGACAAGTATCAAGATTTACTACAGAAGAGTACATTAAAGAAATGCTTAGGAATCTAAGAAATCAGGGCCAGAGAGATAGCATGGAGGTAAAGTGTTTGCCTTGCATGCAGAAGGTCAGTGGTTCGAATCCCGGTATCCCATATGGTCCCCTGAGCCTGCCAGGAGAGATTTCTGAGCCTAGAGACAGGACTAACCCTTGAGCACTTCCGGGTGTGACCCAAAAGCCCCCCCCCC
>PVKC010048427.1:0-10918 GCA_004027635.1 Crocidura indochinensis | reverse complement strand
ATTTTTATGCCTCTCTGACAACAAACTCGGTTTTCAAACATTTAAGTTCGTACCTTTTTCTTTTTCTTTGTGATTGGGGGGGGGGGGGTGGCAACCACACCTGGCAATGCTCAGGGCTCATTCCTGGCTCTGTACTCAGCAATCACTCTTGTTAGAGCTCAGGGGACCAAATGTGGTGCCAAGGATCAAACTCAGCTCAGAGGCATACAAGGCAAGTGCCCCAAATTAACAAACTTCTCCAAAGCTGCCCAAAATAGCCCCAAAAGTATCATTGGGAGAACAGGAACACTTTTATGAAGATGTTTTGCTTCTTCTGAGCAAAATGCTAACAAAATTTAAAGGACTTTTTCCCCCAAAAACCCTCTCATGAGCCATCACATTTAATGACATCCTTCAAGAGTAAATGTCACCATGTTGTACAAATTCATGTTGTATGAATACCACCACCATTTCCAGACATTTCCATCATCCCTAACAAGCTCTGGTGTCATTTGTGATAACCTTACCCTTCGTCTGAATTTGTCAACCCTATATTAAATCTCATAAGAAATTCTGCCCTTTTGTGCTCACTTAATGTCCAAATAATGTTTTCAAAGTCACCTGTAACAGCATGGCTCCAAATGAAAAGGGATTTTTCCTTTCAGTGGCAGGGAGATATTTGCTTTTTTATACAAATTCACCCTACATTTCTGCATTCACCCCCTGATCAAATGAATGGTCGGGCTATTTCCTTACTGGGCTGTTATGGACTATGCACTATGAACTTTGCACACATAACACCAATGTGTGTCTGTTCCCAATTCTTTCAGTTTTATACAAAACAGGGGAACAATTGGATCACACAGCACCTTTGTGTCGAGGTGCTGGGAACTTAACCCAGAACTTCACACATGCAACACAAGTGCTCTGTCACTGAATTACACACTGAGTTTCCATGAAAATTATTGTTGTTGTTGTTGTAATTTGGGGGTTAGGAAGATCTGAGCCACTTCTGGCAGTGCTCAGGAGCCACTCCTGGCTTTTTGCTCAGAACCAGCAATGATGTTAGGAATCAACCCAAGTTGACCACATGCAAGGTAAGACCCTTAAAAATCCCCCTGCTATCTCTCTGACGTCTGTTATTTAAAATTTGTAAATAAACGACTTTTCTTTTTTTAACAGCAGCTGTACAATTTCTCTTGCCACCAAAATAATCTAAGAATCCTTCCTTCCATCCATCCACTCCCCCCAATTGGCTGTAATTGTACCAAATGGCCTGTAGAGGCAGCAAAGACTGGAATGTCTTTGGCTCAGCCTGAACCTAGGCAGCTTTCCCTACCAGGGCGGTGATTGGTTACATCCCAAATAGAGGCTTTATAGAATGTCCAATCAGACCGCACAAACTTCATCCCTTCACTTCCTCTAGAACAATGTGATCTTTCCCACTTAGGAAATTTATTCTTTTAAAGGCTATATGCCAGTCTGCAGATAAAAATAATAAAAAATCACTCCAGGAGTGATTACTGAGCACCAAGCCAGGAATAGTCCCTGAACCCCACAGGGAGTGACCCTACAAGCAAGCAAACAAACAAACAGACACCAGCAAAAGCCAACATTCCAATAGCCATGCTTGGGGTTATGGCCACATAAACTTCCAAAAGACTAATCTTAGCTTCTTTGGTTTGTGCTTTCTCTTCGACTTTCACTTATCCAACTGAGTCTCAAACTCAGTGACTCAAAACAGTCCGTGGTTTTGACTGCATATAGAACTTCCAGTCAATATTGAATCACCCCTCAACAAAATCAAAGCAATGCTATATTGCATGATTAAGTGATTCACTGAAGAAGTCTGGGCCTGGTGCTCTGTATTAGAGAAAAAGCCAAGCTTTTATTTGGAAAAACAGCAGGAAATTCCCTGTAATAAAAATAGGTTTTGAAAAGCCTGATGATTTCCCAAGAGGGAAATAGACACTTTTGATGTTTTAGGATTTTCCACGAAGAAACTTGACAATTATAGGACATGTTCTGTACTTTTTGTTTATTTGTTTGTTTGGTTTGGTTTGAAGGTCACACCCAGCTGTGCTCAGTTTATTCCTGGCTCTCTGCTCAGTGATCACTTCTAGCATGACCCAGGTCATCTGTGTGGAAGGCCAGGAAGAGTCTTCCCCGCTGTATCATGACTTCAGATCCAGGTTATAGACTTTTTCCCCCTAAATCTTTCAATGCCAAAAATGGAAGTAATCAGCCTTCAGTTTCCCTTCCATGTGGAATAAGAATTTTTTTATAATATTAACAAGCAATTTTTCTTAGAGTGATCACTCCAAAGAAAATAAATGGTTTACATAAGGAGAACTGGCGAAATTAAAGCCCCCCCAACATTTAGGAGAAATCAGCCAAATTTGGGCAGAGCCTGAAGGAGGCATTTCCAGATGTATAAACCATGTTTTCCAACTCCGGAAGCTCATATTTATCCTTTTAGTGATTGTTCAGCAAAGCAGAAATCAGGGGAACTTATTAAGTCTAGTTCATAAAAGAAAGTCCCAAGAATTCTGGGAGGCTAGTCACCGTGGGACCTAGCCTTCCTCCAAGCAGATGAATTCTAGGGGTGCAGAGAGGATGTTTGATGCAATCAGAAATGACTCAGTAAAAGCTGGAGAATTTAATGATCTGGTGTGTGCCCCCCCCCCAAAAAAAACCTCTTCAAACTTTGCTCTAAAGAGCTCTGCTACCTAAGGATGGAGCTAAGAACTTGGAGTTTCTCCAGGAACTGTCAAATGTCATCAACCCTCCACATGCTTTGAAAATGGGGCATATGATCATTATATCTCCCACCAAAATCCATGTGAGCCTTCAAAAAGCATCTGTATTTTTGAAAGTACCATAAATCAGGGGCAGGAGTGATAGTACAATGGGGAGGGTATTTGCCTTGCACACAGCCAACCCCAGTTCAATCCCAGCATCCTATATGGTCTGCTGAGACTGCCAGGAGAGATTCCTGAGCACAGAGCCAGGACTAACCCCTGAGCACCACCAGATGTGCCCCAAAACAAACAAAACATAAATTACCATAAATCAGATGGTTTGTTTTTTTTTTTTACCAAAGCTAAGTGAATGTAATTTAGAAAAGGACAGAAATCATTAACTTATGAGCTCCCAGACTTTTCCTTTGATCCAGTTGAGAAGTTTAGTCACACACTTCCTTATTACTTTCTCTACCAATGCCAGACTTTTAAGTTTTTTTTTAATTTAGGCTCCAGAATTTACAATACTGTTAATGATTAAATTCTGATATTTTTTTTATTAAATTCTTTTATATATTTTTTTGGTCTGGGTGCTACACCCAGCAATACTCAGCTCTATACTTAGGAATGAGTCCTGGCAATGCTCAGTGATAATCCAACACTGCTTTTTCCACTGGAGAGTCACCCCCCACTCCCTAGCCTATCCCTTGAGGTCCCCCTTCCCTCCCCTCTTCCATACCCCAAACTCTGTTTTGTCATTGCAGGAAAGCATTATGAGAAATAAGAAACTACTATTTAACTGAATCTGTGAGCAAAAGGAGAGCTATGGTAGGATGATTACCTAACTGACCCAAGTTCAACCCCTGGTACCCTAAATCCCATCAGGAGTAATCCCCAAGTACAGTCAGGTGTGACCCAACAACCCATAAACAATAAGTGACAGAACAACTCATTAAAAAGTATAATGCCTTTATATTTTACTTTTATGCTTTTACTTGTTTATATAATGCTTTTTATGCATGGAATTTGCTTAGTGAAACTGAGTCAGGAAAGGAAAAGTTCAAGGCAAGAGTTGAAATGAAAATAAATAAAACAGTTAACCTATTGTAAGTGTCTTATCTCTATCTAGTTGAAGTTTAAAGTCAAAAGATATTCTGAGGTCAGCAAAAAAAAATGCCAATGTTGGGGAAGGGAATGTAGAATAATAATAAAAAAATAAAACCAAACTACAAAAACTTCAGATCCATATCAATGAAGTCTAGGTAGCAACATGGACCCTGACACTGAGCTTTGGTCTTAGTAGCATGCAGGAAGCACGTCAGGGCCTTGCACAGTTCATTTTTGGATGCAGAGCAAATGGCCAAGAGATAAAACAAGGAAGAAGAGAATCATCAAAATGATGCCACCTGCTTTGTCTGCTCCATCACCCATTCCCCAATCCTGGCTCCTGAATCCCCAGCAATGCCAGAAAGTCCTAGTAGACCTTTAGACTAAGCTGTACTATGAGCAGTTTAGAGATCACCCTACTTTTCTCTATGAGCTCAAGGCCTGAGTTCACAGACTTTCAAGCTTACTTGTGTGGAATAATACACTAATGACTGTTGTATACATATTTTTTTTGTTTTGGGTCATACCCAGCTGTGCTCAGGGAATCACTCCTGGTAGACTTGGAGAACTATGTGGGATGCTGGGGATTGAACCCAGGTTGGCTGTGTGCAAGGCAAATGCCCTCCCTGCTGTGCTATGGCTCCAGTTCCTGTATGGCCCACTTAATACTAAAATTGGCTTTTGAAGCAATCAAAATAAATTAGGCCATCATTTAAATGACTACATGGCAAGCATTGATCCAATCACATCATGATGTATTTAGCCTGATTATTAGATTATTGATTATTAGAACCTTGTGTTTCAGCCATGTCAAGAACAGTAGACATAAATACAGAGTTGCTGCCTGTCACTGCCCTGAACATCTGATACTTCACTTTATAATAGTTTAAAGATAAATTCCTGAGCGTAAAGTCTCAAACTCGCAGCCCGAGGGCCGCAAACAGCCCTAGACATTTTGTGGCCCTGCCCTAGAGGAATCTTTTTTAGTTTTGTCTTGTTTTAGTTGTTTGGGTCACACACACCCCCAATGTTCAAGGATTACTACTGACTTTGCACTCAAGGACCACCCTGACTTTGCCTCCTGCGGCCCCCAGGTAAATTGAGTTTGAGACCCCTGCATACTTTCCTTTTAAGCATATTTCACAATAATACGTTTTTACCATTCTTTTTTTTTTTTTTTTTTTTTAGTTTTTGGGTCACACCAGGAGACGCTCAGGGGTTACTCCTGTTTATGCACTCAGAAATTGATCCTGGCTTGGGGGACTATATGGGACGCCAGGGGATCAAACCGCAGTCCATCCTAGGTTAGCATGTGCAAAGCAAACATCTTACCGCTTGTGTCAGTACTGAAGCCCCTTTCTACCATTCTATTAAAAACCCGAGAGATAGTCCTAGATTTAATGCATTTGCCTTGCAAGCAGCTGATCTGTTGGTCCATCAGCAGCCTATACAGTCAATGCCCTGAGCACCATCAGGAGTGATCCCTAAGCACAGAACTAGTCCCCAAGCACAGAGCCAGGAGGAAGCCCTGAGCACCACCAATTGTGGCCCCAAAACAAAAACATTTAGATTTAAATAAGCATGCCTGTAGAGTAATCCATTGTAGGAGAATATGACAGTTGATTTCATTGCTGTTCTATTTAAGTTCTGTCTACTTTTTCTTTCCTATTTTAAGCAACACTGTGGGAGGGGAATAAAAGGAACAAAACAAAATATCCTGGACTCAACTGATTATTTTTACAGGAAGAATTCCTGAGTGGAATTACAAGGCTACACGTAAACAAATTGAAACAAAAACCAGAAGCGCACACAGAGCTTTTTATGGTCTCTGACATTCTGTTCCAACTTCTCTGCCTAGGGATGTGATTAACCAGCCATTCTCTGGCCTCCTGGATTGGTGGACCTGCCTCTGGATCTATGCGGGGTTCCTGCTCCCTCCAACTCAGCTCTGCAGTGGACCATAAGGAAACACATGAGTGTCTGGAAGATCATTCTAGAAAGCTGCTTAAAAACTATCAGGTTTAAGAAACCCCAGGCTAGTTGCCTCACCTGCTGTTCCCATGCTCAATTTTCTTTTCTTTTTTTGACTTAGGAATGGTCAGGATTAGAATCTGTGTTGCAATTTACAATTTAATACAGGATCAGGAAAATGACTGACCACAGTTCTCAATCCACTCCCAGACCTATCAATGGCATCCTGTTGCCTCTATTTAACAGTGAATCCTCCCATGAGCTTCCTGAGGCCCCATAAAATCCAGACAAGTGAAGCTAGAGAGATAAGACAGGGACTAGGACTCTTATCTTACATGTGGCTGGCCCTGGTTCAAACCCTGCCACCATATATGGTCCCCCAAGCACTGTCTAGGGTTGTTCCTTAGCACAGAGCCAGGAATAGCTACTTAGTGTGGGTGGGTGTGACCCAACATGTCCTGCAACTTCCCAAATCCTAACAAGTTTTCTTCCTATTTAAAAATGCATGGGAAATGCTTCAAGGTCAGGATTGTGTTTTAGAAACAAATGTTGGACAGGACTTTGCTTCACATGTTCACCTTTGCCCATTATTTCCAACTCTTTTTCTGAGTCAAGGCAGGGAAGTGAATGAAAGCCCAGGAGGACAAAGGATATTTGTGATCTGAGAAGTTCTTTTGGATCAAGCTGATGCTTAGATCTTTCTGGTAATAATGAGTCGTCTCCATCTATTGTCACATTTGGCCACCCACCTACTTGGCCAGGTAGTTATTCTTATCCAATTTTCCAGAAATGGGGATACAGAGTCAGAAAGCAAAAATGAATTGGCAAAAGTCTTGCAAATAGTCAGGGCTGCTGTTGCCAAGTTTCTGGAAGGTGTAGAAAATGCTGATTCTGCATCAGAAGTGTCTTCCTGGAAAGAGAGTCCCCAAGGGAGTCATATAGTGCTCTTTGGCTTCTATGGTGATGCGGTTGGTGGAGGTTCAAACATAAATTTCCCAGCTCAATTTTACAGACAATCTTGGCATTATTATTATTATCACAATTATCTCATTGAAATCTTGTTAAAACCTGCTAACATCTCTCATTCTTCCTGTATTGCTTCACGCTCTTCTTGCTTATGCTTTCCTGGGACTGCTTTGGGGTTGGACACAGAAAGCAATTTTTTTTTTGCCTCTGGCTAGTCTGAGCACCTCTCAGATCTTCTCCCATGACTTGCCTCTGTCAGAGCTAGGATTCAAGGCACCGAGTGTTAAAGTGATGAAACTCTCATGCCAGAGTCTGTGGAGCCTTCGACTTGCAGGAGGCCAAGCAAACAAGACTCTGATCTGACAAGATGTCTCTTTAAGCCTATTTTAATAAACAGGAAGGGTAGAGAGACCAGGGGCTTTATAACAAACCCCTAGACCATGATGGGAAGAAAGAAGGAGAGAGAGCTGTGTTTGGAACCAAGTTAAGGTCAGATTAAGGGTCAAGGACAAGGAACAGGTAAACAAGACAAGAGGATAGACCAGAAAAGTACAGTTGAAGTCTATAGAAAATCAGAGAGCAAGCCACAGCCAGGTGTAGAAACTGGTTGTCAGTCCTATGCTCCACAGACTCGTCTCCTAACTGCCACCCTACAACTCCTACTCCAAGCCTCACTCCGGGTGGGGTTTTACACCCACAGTCAAAATAATAGCCAATGACAATTGATTAATGTCTTTCTTAAAAGGGAAGACCCCTTTTTACAGGGATATTGCAATAATGTAGGATAAGACTCTCATTCTGTTTTAAACTTTCCTTTAGGGTTTTCCCCAGGTCCTCTTTAGTTGCTTTTATTTTCGAGGGTCACACCAGCTGTGCTAGCATTTACTCCTGGCTCTATGTTTAGAAATCACTTCCTGGCAGAGCTCAGAAAATCAAATGTACTTCAGGGTTAGCTGTGTGCAAGTAAGTTCCTTTCTCCCTATACTTTCGTCCAGGGTTCCTGTCATTTATTTTTAAGATAAAAACTGTAGGCTCAATTATACTGAGCGAAATGAGTCAGAGAAAGAGAATAAACAGAAATGATCACACTCATTCATGGGATGTTAAAAAAGGATAATATATTAATAACATCCAGAGATAATAGAGACGAGGACCAGAAGGACCAGACCATGATAGGAAGCCTGTCACAAAGAGTGGGAGAGTGCAGTTAAAACAGATAAAGAGCTACTGTGACCATGAGAGTTGGAAAAGATGACTCTGGACAGGAACTGGGTGCTGACAGGAGAGAAAGTGATATGAATGATATCAACAACAACAACAACACATTAAACCACAATATCTAAAGGGATAAAAGAAGAAAGAACAGAAAAATTTCTACCCAGAAGCAGACTTGGGGGAGGACAGGCAGGAAACTGGGGACATTGGTGGTGGGAAATATGCACTGGTGAAGGGTGTTGACCATTGTATGACTGAAACTCAATCATCAACTTTCTATCTGTAAAAAGAAAAAAAGGAACTGTATTATGAACAACCTTATAACCATGATGTTTAAATAAAGTGGTAATTTTTGGTTTTGGGGTCACACCTGGCAGCACTCAGGGGTTACTTCTGGATCTGCACTCAGAAATCATTCTTGGCAGGCTCAGGGGACCATATTGGGTGCCAGGGATTAAACCTGGATCAGACGTGTGCAAGGCAAACACCCTACCCTTTGTGGTATCACTCTGACCCCACAATAAAATAATTTTAAAGAAATAAGAAAAGAAAACTGTATATTCAACATAAGCCTGCCTTTCTAAAACTACATTTGTCGTGGTATCTGGGCTTAACCTACAAGCCAAAACCTTGGTCCCCTTTCTCTTTTCTATGGTCCCTTTCCCCTCTCATACCCTCTATATACACTCTCCTCCCAGGACACAGCAATTTTTTTTTGTGGTTTTTGGGTCACATCCAGCAGTGCTCAGGGGTTACTCCTGGCTCCATGCTCAGAAATTGCTCCTGGCAGGCACGGGGGACCATATGGGGCACCGAGATTCGAACCGATGACCTTTTGCATGAAAGGCAAACGCCTTACCTCCATGCTATCTCCCGGGCCCCAGCAATTTGTTTTTTATCCCTCATTTCTTCACAACCCAACTTCTGACACCGACCTGCTTGGGATGCAGAATTTTCTAGGCTCTTCTCCAAAGTTGGTTGTTGTCACTCTTCTCAGCAGCAGCAGCAGCAGCTTCTCAACCACAAGTGTCCATCTCCTTCCCAACATGGGGAGAAAATTCAGC
This sequence comes from Crocidura indochinensis, assembly GCA_004027635.1. Taxonomy (NCBI): domain Eukaryota; kingdom Metazoa; phylum Chordata; class Mammalia; order Eulipotyphla; family Soricidae; genus Crocidura; species Crocidura indochinensis. Next base: position 1,875 of record PVKC010048427.1, on the reverse strand, counting down.
AGATGGAGGGACTGCTCACATCAAACTGGGTGGGAGGGGGGGCAGGAGGTTCAGCTGCAGAGAGCAAAGGACCCACTCATGATTTCGAGCAGTGGTGAGCCTGCCCTCATGATATTTTTAGTGTTTGTGTTTTGGGGTTACACTTAGTAGTCCTCAAGGATTACTTCTGGCTCTGCACTCAAGAATTATTTCTTGCGGTCTTAGGAGACATCTGGGATGCTGGGGATCAAACTGGGATCAAGCACCCTAACCACTGTACTATCATCCCAGCCCTGGCAAGCACCCTGGATACACCAAAAGACCTGTGGAGTCAACCTCGAACAAGCAGTAAGTTCTGGTTTCTTCTGTGCAGCATGCACCATGTGGTCTCAGGCAAGCTGTGCATAGCAGCAGTGCTTCTGGTCTTTGGAAAATTCTGGGACACCCAGTGAACCTTTGGCCTGATGAGAGTTTTTGCCTGGGTGAGAATGCGTTCTTGAGTTCTGCGTTGGAATAGTGGAAGGACTGTTCTCCCCTTCTCATCCTCCTTCTCTGCTCACCCCTTCTCCCCTTCTAATCAGTCCATCTTCAGGCTCGTAGAAGTTTCTCAATAGATACCCCTGCACATCTCTGAATTCAATTGTAATCACAAGCTTTTGGAGTTTCTTTGAGGGGTTGAGCTGGGTAGATAACTGAACTACCTATCCTAAGTTGTTTATGTCTGCTTTGTTTGGGACCATGCCTGGCAGTTTTCAGGGCTTACTGTGGGCTCTGTGTTCAGGAATTGCTCCTAGCAGGACTCAGGGGACCATATATGTTATTGGAAACAGAGCCCAGCATGTATCTTGTTCAATATACTGTCTCTCTGGTTCCCCCCTAAGCCAGATTTTGATCTCTCAGCTCCACACCCTGCAGGTGTGACTGAACCCCCACCTGAGGGTTGCAACTTAACTTTCCACTAGTGCCCACTGCTGGCACCTTGTTGCTAGAAGTCTCCCATTCTTTGTGGAGTTCCAGGGTTAATTAGCACTTCCTCTTTCTGTAATAGAGGCTTTGCTGACAGGAAAAAATAGCATCTTCTTGTCCCATCGGAACTCTTATTAGGTTTAATGAGCTCTGCAATAGTGGTTTATATTGTTACTAGGCAGGATAAAAGTTACTGGTCTTTGAAAATTGAGGGGGGCCGGGCGGTGGCGCTGGAGGTAAGGTGCCTGCGCTAACCTAGGACGGACCGTGGTTCCATCCCCAGGTTCCCCATATGGTCCCCGTGCCTGCCAGGAGCGACTTCTAAGCAAATAGCCAGGAGTAACCCCTGAGCGTCACTGGGTGTGCCCCCCCCCAAAAAAAAAACAAAAAAAAAAGAAGAAGAAAATTGAGGTACTGATGAGGGTGGAGTTTGTCAGGAGGGTCAGTGGTTTATGCCTCCCTTTCTGGGATCCAGCAGGTCACTCCAGGTTGGATTTCTCCAAGAGCTCCTGTTCCACCCTACTGGCTGGGCCAGGATAAATGATCTTTCTTGTGTGTGTGTGTGTGGGGGGGGGGAAACATATGCCAAAGACCCCATTCATAGACCCATGACCATAGTCTCACCATAGGTAAGCATTTGAAGGAGAAGAGTTCAGTAGATTGAGTTGGGGGAACAACACCTCATTCCTTCAGAATGGTAATTCCAAAAATATATTTTAGCTGAAAACAAATAGGCCCCAAAATGTTGCTACATAATATTTTTCTCTAAAATTAATTGATATGGGGGGTAATTAATGGGTTGGGGATATGGCTCATATGGTAGTGCCCAGATATACACAAGGTACTGAGTTGGGTTCTTACCACTACATGAATCCTTCCAAGCTTCACCGAGGTATCCCTGAGGGTCCCCAGGCACTATCAGCCAAACAC
>PVKC010048426.1:0-10897 GCA_004027635.1 Crocidura indochinensis | reverse complement strand
TCCTTCCTTCCTTCCTTCCTTCCTTCCTTCCTTCCTTCCTTCCTTCCTTCCTTCCTTCCTTCCTTCCTTCCTTCCTTCCTTCCTTTCTTTCTTTTTTTGTAAAGAGGGCAAAGTCAGCACACACAGTGATAGTTGAGGTCTACTCCGAGAAATGTACTCATGGAACCACGTGGTGCCTGGGTTTGAACATGAGTCTCCTATGCACATGAAAAATTTGTGTTCAAGTCCTTTTAGCTATCTTCCTGGCACTTTAACTCCCAGGTCTGTGTTTTTAAGTTGCCTAATATTAAAAATTGCCTAAGGTAGTTGTTATGCAGGTAAGATTCCTTATTAAGCAGGTTTGGTATCTTCACTTCCTGTCTTCCCCTCAGCAGCACTGTTCTGTGACCAGAATTCCTCCCAGTGCTATGTTCCTCCAAACTCAACCATAGGCTGTCCCATCACTCAACAGCGATACCCACCAATTTACCTAGTATTTCTTCAGATGCTATCACTCCAGAGATAAGCAATAGTATGTAAGAGTTAGGCAAAGCTGAAAGGTAAATATCTTTTATTTTTTAGCAGCAACTTTTCTTTCTGGAGAACAATCTAAGACACTAAAAATAGAATTCTTATAGACTGCAAGAGTAATTGTGTATGTCTGTGTTTATGCTTAAGATAAGCAACTATTGGGATAATTCAGTGGCTAATTTTAAATATTTTATGCCTCAGTACAAATAAGAATTTTATTTATCATCTATCTAGACAAACAGCAAAGATAGTCAAGAAGAATGTACTCTCTACCAGTTGGTTGAAGTCTAATTTTATTCCTGAGAGTCAGATAAAATGGTGAGTAAGATATATTACCTAATTTGAAGAAGTTAAACATTTTAAGGATCAGGTTTCTGGGTGAAATATAGGTTGCCTAGTGAAATTTTAATATCTGATATGTATATCCAATACACTGCTGAAACGATTATTTCTTATATGGAATCTTAATTAAGATTTATATCCAGCTTCCTCTACTCTTCCACCTACTCTCCAAATCTTACACGGGGCAAGAAAGCTGTTATCCATGCATTCGTATTATATTATCTATATTAATTGGACAATAAACTTTGATGAAACTATAGAAGGACTAGTTTTAGAGGAAGTAGAAACCACGTATTTTGGAGACTAATAATGATGTAAGATATTTATGGTTTAGGATTTAGCATTGAAGAATAAGCAAGTTTAAAAAAAAAAGGTGTGGATGGATGACCCAAACAAAATTACAAGACAAAGAACAAAGGAATTATAGAGCATAGGTAGTTAGTCAGGATATAAAATTTGAGTGAGGACATAAAGCTGAACAGATTAACAAAGTCAGCATGCAGAGACAATAGCTGACTAAGGAATTTAAGGTTAATAAGTTCCACAGAGAATTAAAAACTCTGAAGATTTGGTAGGATATAGACTTCAAAGAGGGCCTGTTCTGGATCTGCAGAAATGACTACAAAGGAAAGATAATTTAGAAGAGCACTCCAGGAGTTGGTATCATTTTTTATTTTCGTACTCTGAGTCAGAACTTGTAATTAAGTTATATATTCGACTTAATTGATCATGGCCAGTACTTTTAAAGACTGAATATTAAAGAGAACAGAATGAGTAGTATCAGGGGCTGAAGACATACTTCAAAGCACTGTAAACAATAAATGGAGGAACATCAAGTTTAATCCCCAGCAGTGCCTTCTCCTTCAAACATGATCAAGAGAAATTCCCAAGCATGTCAGGTGAATCCCCCAAGTTCAAAACAAAGAATAGTCTATGAAAAAAAGAGTGATATTTTTTCTTTAATAAATAGGTGTGTATATGTGTAAAAATTGTGAGAGAGAGAGAGCTCCTAACATAAAATGGTCTTACAAAGTCACAGTTCAAATGTTTGAAGGCCATTGTATTATACAAAGGACTTCTTTCAGTTGGGTATTTTTGTTTTATTTTGTTTTGTTATGTTTGAACTGTCCACATCACCTTTTGAAACATTCACTCTCTCCTCAAATAAAATATTAATATCCTACATGATTTCTAGCTCCTTGGAGGATAAATTAAGCCAAGAGTAACTAGCACACAATCTGGGGTAGAGCCTAACATCTCATTCTAAGGAGCAATATTAAAGGCATATTAAATATCTACATATATTATGGGCTCCAATCATGAGGTTTGAATCTGATAGCTGGTAGCCACATTGGGAATTTGGCAAACTGAAGCAACTATTCATAAGAACAAAACATGTAGCCTAAACAATAAATAGTATAGAGTAGGGTTCTTGCCTGGTGTATGCTCTACCCAGGTTCAATCTCTGGCATCACATATTGTCTTCCAAGCATTACAAGGAGTAGTAATTCCTGAACCCAGACCCAGAAGTAACCCCTAAGTATCAATGAGTGGCCCAGAACAAAAAGGGAAAGTCAAGATAACGTTCAAACAATCACAAAAGATGAAGTATCATGAGAACTAATGAAGTCATTGATAGACAAAGAAATTAATTTTCCCCAAAATTTCCAGATTTATATGAGGCCAGTCTAGTATTTCTGGTCTCAATTTATCATGTTGCCTATTGTGACTATATATTCTTACTTTAAATAAAATTTCCTTTTTTTAAAAATAATCTGAAACCAAACGTGTTCCTTATTATTAATTGGTATCACACTAAAGCAGGCTAAGTATACAGTTGGTCAATATTTACAGTGAACTAAAAGAAAAGTAACTTGAGATTTGGTTGATAATGATGATGATTATAGTAATAATAATAATAATAATAATAATAATGCTTTTATGTTGTCAGAAATGCCGGAGTTAATAAACAGCTCATAGCCTGAATAAATATGAATACTTTTCACTTGTTCTTTACTTGTTATAAGTGCAGTGCACAAAGTATTAGACAAAAAGTCTTAGGCCAATTAGTAATAAGTAATAGCAGGGGGGCCGGGCGGTGGCGCTGGAGGTAAGGTGCCTGCCTTGCCTGCGCTTGCCTAGGATGGACCGCGGTTCGATACCCCGATTTCCCATATGGTCCCTCAAGCCAGGAGTGACTTCTGAGTGCATAGCCAGGAGTAACCCCTGAGCGTCACTGGGTGTGGCCCAAACCCCCCCCCCCAAAAAAAAGTAACAGCAGGGATTTTTTTCATGCTGATAGTCCTCTGATTTTTGTTCATATATATATATTATATGTATATAATATATATATATTACTTGATGAAACTATGAAAAGCAAATTCAGTGAAATAAGATATAGGCTCTTTGGAATTTTGAAAGATTCCAAACTACAGCTATTTTGTTCTTCTTCTTTGCAATTCTTTATGCAAAGAAATGCAAAATCCTTTTTATTTTCCTATTTTTTTTCTTTTTTTCTTTTAGTTTTGTTGTTACAGATGATGATGCTCTGGATTACTCCTGGTTCTATCCTCAGGAGTTACTCCTGGTGTGTTCAGGGACCATATGGGATTGGTTGCATGAAAGGCTAATGCCCCACCCATGATTATTATTGCTCTGGCCAAGAAACGCTGATTTTTTTGCATTCTACTTCTGTACCTTCTAATAGCAATCCATTAATCTTGCAGCAAGGAACTGTTACCACGCAATCCCAAATGAAATGGAAATAATTATTTTATAGTTAACTAGTTCAACATTCAAGTCACACAATTCAGGTTTACAGAAAAGAAAGAACTTTAGAAATAATTTGTAATCTCTGCTAGCCTGTTATCTTTAGTTCTGCCTGGTCTTCATATGAAAAATTCACAAGACACTAGTAAAACCATCAGTTACTGCAGAACTTCAATCCTCAATTTGATTTTTTTAATAATATGTATTTCCCTTCCAGTAGCAATTAAGGAAGAAATCAGATTGCCTGTACAGTACCTTGCTGCTAGAAATCTTTAACAATTTATGTTGTTTTAGACATTGTCTAAATCCTTAATATATTTATCCACATCCAGAAACTGATACTTATCTGAAATGTAAGGACTACCAATTTTACTTCACAATTCATTCATCCATTCATTTAAGCATGTGTGTATACAGACCATTTGTTGCAATCCTACAATGTGCTATCTCTAACCAAGTTTTAATGCCATTTTTCACTAAGAAATGATCTGAATGTTAAAAGTGTGTACAATATGTGTACAAGAGCAACATTGATACATTATTGATATTGTAATCAAGTATATCATCAAGGAAATCAAGACAGACAATGTTTGCTTTCTTAAGCATTGCAGAGAATAAATCTTTTCATAATTAATAATTAGACTTTTGATCTTAGAATCTAAATATTGAACATTTATTCTTTACTACCTGTCCAGAAAATACATTTCTGAGCCACAATAGCTCACTCTGTAGAAAAGGAAAATGAAAAAATATAGCACATGGAGAGTAGTATGAAAGGAGTAAAAGACTCAGTCTGATTTAATCTGTTTGTATCCTCAAGAACTTTCCTCCACAAAGATGGCAGCGAATTTTTACCATATACATACTGAATTTTCCCTTCCTGGAGTCACTACTCAACTTTTTTTTTTTTTTTTTTTTTGGTTTTTGGGTCACACCTGGCAGTACTCAGGGGTTACTCCTGGCTCCATGCTCAGAAATTGCTCCTGGCAGGCACAGGGGACCATATGGGGCACCGGGATTCAAACCGATGATCTTTTGCATGAAAGGCAAATGCCTTACCTCCATGCTATCTCCCGGGCCCCTATTTCTATTATTAAACTTTTATCAAGTTTTTACTAGTCATGCAAATACCTTAAAGCTATTGTAAATAACACTGCAATTAATATAGGTATGAGGAAGGCATTTTTGTATTTCATTTCAGGGTTCTATTCTCCAACCCTCCTGATTAGCCTATAGTTTATTGCCAATCATAAGAAATAAGGAGAATGTCATCTAGGAAAGCAGAGATGATGGAGAATGGAAGCAAATGCCAATTACACAGCCCAGACAGACTGAGTGCCTGCTTGCAAGCTGAATAGGAATACACCTACGGAAAATGCCTTTAATTAGAGAAAGATTTTTGATGAAAGGTTGGCACTGTCTCTGAAATCCTTGTTTGCATTTGCTAATGGAACACTATGCATTTATTTCCATGCCATATTTGAGTTGAGGAATATTAAATATTTATTCTTTGTTAGTTACTGAGTAACATGCTGCTCAACTTTCCTATTTACTAACATAGTCATTTATTTAGTCCAAGGCTGCCTTTCCTGTTGAAAATTTGAAATGTCAATTTCACGGGATTCTAGACTACTCAAAACAAGTTTAAATTTACAAATAAAGGCAAAGAAATCACATATTTATAAATTAAAATAGAGCTCTCATTGTTAAGTGTTTCAAAGTCATTTGACCCTATGGTATAATGGAAAGGCAGTATATAGTCATGAAGATTGGATTTGGCACCAAAATGTTATTATTATCCTCTACAGGGCCTTAGACAAATTAGCTAATGTTGCTGACTCATTTTCCTCATCTTTTTTATAAGATGTAATATTGATAAATCTGAACAAGATTACATTGAGTTTGACCTATTTATTTTTCGGCTAAAATATTTTTTAACATGGAAAACTCTACCAGTGCCAACCAGCTCTGTAAACTCTAGATAAAGCCTATAAAGATATGATGAGGATGTTTAATGATCTCAAAGAAACTATAGTACAGGTAGCCAATGAAATACAGGAAAGTGTGAGAGCAGAAGTGAAAAAAACTACCACCAGAAATGACAGAACTAAATATTATACTATATAAAATTAAAAAAAAAAAGAGTGAAAAGCCTCATCAGAATAAATATAGCTGAGAAAAAACTGGTGAGCTTCAAGACAAGGCAGAATCCCTTAGAAAACAAGAGGTGGGGAAATGTCTGAAAAAAAAATGAACTCATAATGGGTAACTTCAATGAGAATTATATAAGGAGTATCAAAATGCCCAAGATATTAGAAGGCAAGTTTGATTACAAAGTTCTAAAATTATAAATAATAATTGCGTGGTGCTGAGGGTTATATGCAATATAACCCTTTGGCAAGAAAGTCAAAGGGTTCAAGAGAAAACAAAACCAAATAGAAAACTCCAAGACACATTGTACATTCAGAATGACAAAAAAAGTGACAGAATATTGAAAGTAGCATTTGTCAAATAAGGGATTTAAAAGCCAGAAATATTATATAGCCAGAAGTGATACTTGAATTCAATCCAGAAGTAAGTCTCAAGCACAGCAGGAGCTTACATTAGAAAAAGCCTTATGTAAGAATCAAAGTATGTCTATCAAATGAGACTCTGCAAACTGAAGAGAATGGTAGGATACAGTGTGGGGGGAAAGTCGTAAATGACTAAATAAACACCTCCCCAATAATACTCTATTCAGTTAGATTGTCATTTAGATTTGAAGGAATGATGCAAAGCTTTATGGAAAAAAAAAAACAGTTTACACAGATAATAGTCTTGAAGCCAATGTACAAGTAACATTAAGAAGCATCTTTTAAATATACAAGGCAAACTTTTCAATATTTTACCATTAAATATGTCATTCCTTCTTCCTGTGCTTATGGCTGCCTTTGACTAAATTAAGAAAGTTTTGTTTTATCTTAGTTTGCTAAAAGCTTTTATATTCTTTCAATAAAGAATTAATGTTTCATTTACTTCAAGTGTTTTCTTCCTGTTTATTGGGTGTTATTTTACATCTATAGGATTTTTTCTTACCAATGCAGATACTTGCATTATCTACAATAAATTTTATAATATGACATCAATATTACCTTTTTTAACACACATCTATATTTAATAGTTCTATATAAATTGTCCTTTAAATTTTTAATTCTCTCTCATTCTTGTTAAGCCATATATCTAATAGGCTTATATATTTTATGTACATTTAAACTGTATTAGCCTAGAATTATTCATAATATCAATGTTAATTTATATATCTATAAAATGTATATACAGTTTTGAAAACATTTATCAACATAGCATTTACATACAATAATTTATATACAAAATGTGAAATTTTAAGTTTAATTTTGGTAACCTATATATGTGTAGTTGATAACACCTCCATAATTTAAATAAGTTTCTCTCATATATATAATATATTTAAGTATAGTAAGGGAGCAATTATAACTCCCTTATTATAAGGGATATAATTACAATAGTTATAACAGAAGCATCATAACTTGAGGAATAGTATATGGAATTGAAGTTATGAGGGTCATATATAGGTAGAAGAGTCTTTAGGACACTATTGAAGGAAATCAAGCACTTTGGTGGTATTGGAATGATGTAGTTATGAATAATGATATTTTAATAAATTAAAAAATAAAAATATATCCAACTTTGATTTTAAATGCAATTCAAGATCCAGTGTAATTATATCCATACATAATTCTATTATGTATGTATATATAGATATAGATGGTACTTTCAGGCTGAGAGAAAACACAATTAGTTCATACTTTGCAAGCTAGATATCCAGATATAATTCTAGCACTAAATGATCCCTGAGAATTGCCAGCATTAAACCCCCAATACAGAGCCTGGAGTAGCTTCTGAACATTGCTTATTACAACCTCCCCCCAAAGTTTTCTATTCCGTATAAGTAGTTTGAACTTTGTAAGTTATTTAAGCAATTTGTGCCATACTTTATATGTCAGATATAATTATGCCATATACCTGTGGAGTTTTTGTGAAGAGCATGAAAATTAGCAAATATAAAACTTTGAGAATAGTACTTGAGACATAAATGCCAACTTAAAAAATTGCTCATCTTCCAAGAATGAATTGCTGGAATATAACACTAATTAACTGGTGGAGTTACAACAAAACTCCAAAGTGCTGCATACAACCTCTATGCCTTGATATTCTGCATTAAGAAGACTACTTTTCCCTTTCCTGGAAGCTTCTTTTGCTTATAATATTCTTTGAAAGAGCCATCAACAATCTGCTTCAATGAGCCATTTTCTTACAGACACTGGAGTATATGAAGGAATAAAAATTGAACTTCCACAAGCCATTTTCTGAAGTTCACTGAGCTGAGATGCCTTCCTGAAGCTGTGGAGAATAGGATTATAGGAAGCAGTCCAGAGACCATGGAAGAATTAATGTTTGGGAAGAAATGAAGACCATCAGTCTTTTGTTAATAAAGTAAAAAAGGCTTCTGAGTTCTGCGTTCATCTACCATACTTACCTAATAACCTCTTTTGTTTGTCCATAATCTGTATCTTGATAGACACATGGAAGAACTACTTTCCTTGATATTTTGCTGAAGCTTCCATTTTATAGGAATGACTGCTGAAAATTCAAGTTTAACTTTTTGTTACTTTCATTAGAATGAATCATTTTAGCATAAGGGAAGGCAGATATTGACTGAGCAAAGAACTGAATTGTCCCAATTTGACTTATGAAAAATTTTATTCTGATAATCTGCTAAGTGTTCCATTTTATTCTTATATCAAGTGTCTGAAATATTACAATTATACTAGCAATTTCATAGGTCAGAAAAATAGTTTCTCAAAGAAAGCAAGTGAGGCTAGAGTGATCAGGTACTTGCCTTGTATGCAGGCAGCATCAGTTTCAATCCTTGTTATCCCATATGGTCTCTCAAGCATTACCAGAGAGTAGATCCAGGACTAAACCCTGAATATTGTCTGGTGTGGTCCCCAACAAAATAAAAATCAAATAAATTAAGTAACTCGCAAAAATAACAGAAGAACATAAATAAGGTTCATATTGGCTGAAGTTTTTCTGACTCTAATACTCATGCAATAAAGTTCTGGATATAATTGTTCATTATTCCAAAAATATTTCGATTTAAGGTCTACTAAAATATAATAAACACATAATACTGTCTAAAATTAAAGTCTACATACTCGTGATGTATACAGTGTGTAATTATTAGCACTAGAATTTTGTTAATATTGTTTGCCTTATATAGACTAGATTTTTACCTTATATAAACATTTTGAATTTATTTTCTTTGTAACTTTCTTGTTCCACATTATATCACCAGCATTTATGTATTTGATAACTGAAACTTTTTGTCTAAATTCCACCATTTCCTCCACCATCTATTGCCAATTTTGGTACCCAGATATCAGACTTATATTTATTTTGAGTTTCTTTTTATTTGTTATTGACTTTTTATGTGAGAGCATACATATAAATGAGAGCATACAGTTTTAATTTTTTATTTTGTCCAATAATGCCCTCAAGCTCTACCTGTATTATCACAAGTGACATAATTTTCTTTTTTGTGGTTAATTAGTGTATTATTTAATAATATCTATCACAATTTTATATTTATTCATTAGTAAACCATTTGTTTCTGTACTTTGGCTATTGTAAATAATTCGATTAATGAATGGGAGAGTCCATCTCTTCTACCTAATTTTGTTTCCTGTGAGAAATGCTTGGGACCAATCCTGGTGAATATATGGTCAAACAGAGGTATCACAAAGGAGGAAGAAAATGCAAAAGAAATAAGAGACAAGGCATGGGATCAGAAGTCTAACATCATCAGGAACCAAGAATCTCGCTGTCCTTCATGTTGGATATTTATTGCTTTGAGTCAGGAATCATTAGGAGAGGAAAATATTCTCTGGCTGTAATCTATTGGTACTAAATTTTTCCAAATATGTGCACCTATGGATATCAAACAACATCTTTATAGTGAGCTTGTAGAAAGGGATGTTTCCTTAAGTGGAAGAGCAGAGATAGAGCAGTCACAGAATTTTTTCCTCAAAGGCTTTCCACATCTCTATGGTTGTCTGGATATCAAATCCTGTTTTCTGACGTTTCTGCCTTGCTTCTCATTCTGTCTACTTAGCCTTTTGTTCCTACTTGGGATATACTCAGAAATAGAAAATAGGATAGAGTCCTACATTTACGTTTAGAAGAACCCCCAAACTATTTCTATGCTATGTACTATTTCTCCCCAGTAAGTTACAAATATCACCCTTTCAGAGGATTTTTTCACACCCTTATCAACATGTATTATCTTTGTTTATTAATTGCAATCTTTCTAAAATATATGAGGTGGAGTCGGAGCAGTGACGCAAGCGACAAGGAGTCTGCCTTGCCTGCACTAACCTAGGAATGACCGTGGTTCGAGTCCCAGATGGTCCTCCAAACCAAGAGTGATTTCTGAGTGCATAGTCAGAAGTAACCCCTGAGAGCCACCAGATGTGGCTCCAAAACAAACAAACAAACAAGTGAAATGTATGAGGTAACAAGATTTATGGTTTTGATTTGAATTTCCCTTATGATGATATTAAGCATCATTTTATGTTTCCTTTGGCCACTTTATCATTTGTTTGCTTTGGGGGGGGGGTCACATGTGGTGTTGTGCAAAGCTTACTTCTGGTCTGTGCTCAGGGATAAATTTTGGTAGGGATTGGAGTTCAAAAGGATTTCTGAGGATCAAACCTGAGTCAGTCACATACAAGGCAGGAACCCTACCCATTGTATTATCCCTGTCTTCTTTTGGAATATTTAAATATATTAAAGCCTTTTTGTTTGCTTGTTTGTTTTTTGGGTATAACTGGTGGTACTTGAAGATTACTCATGGCTCTGCTCCTGGCAGGCTCTGGGGATCATATAGGAATCTAATCTGGATCCATCCTGGGTCAGCCACGTGCAATTGCCCTACCACTGTGCTCTCTTCAGCTTTATAGGGCCCATTTTTATTTGATGACTTGTTTTTGTTATTTACTTGCGAGTATTTTTCTCCTATTCCATAAATTGTATTTAAATTTTTGTTGATTATTTATTTTATATAAATTTTTGACATATGGCATTTTAATCCCATACTTTTATTTTGCTACTTGTCCTCTAGGTTTCACAACCAAAAATGTTATAGCTAAGACTTATTTCAAGGAGCATTTTCTATTTTTGATTCTTGGATTTTTTT
>PVKC010048425.1:0-10900 GCA_004027635.1 Crocidura indochinensis | reverse complement strand
CGAAGTGTTGGCACCTGCACGAAGGACCAAGACACTCGCTGATTCGCAAAGGACTCCTAGGGCGAGAAGCGCAGAGGCGGGCGCAGGGGTTGGGGCGACCAAGTGCAAGTGCAAGTGCAAGTTCAAGTGCAAGTTTAAGTGCAAGTGCAATTGCAAGTGCCCAGCGCGGAACTAGGCGGTGTCCCTGGCGCAGAGCACCGGGCAACTCCCATCTTCTCCACCCCAGGCCCCGGTGCTAGACAGTACCCCGCTTCAGTTCCGGATCCGCAGCCTCGATCTCCGGCAGCAGGAGGAGAAGGAGGAGAAGGTGGACAGCCATGCTGCTCGGGCGCGGCTCCGGGCAAGGCCCAGGGGGAGCCCGAGCTGCCAACGCGCGACCCGTGGAGCAGCCTCTGACGTCACTTCCGCTTTTGGGACCCGCCACCGCCCTAGGTGCCTGGGGAAGGAGGCGTGAACAGTGGTCATGAAGCCGCCACGGATTGGTCGAGCTGCATGCCAGAGGCGTGGTCTAAGGCGGAGGGGCGGAGTCAGAGCGGGAGGCGCGTGTAAGGCCGGAAAGGAGGGACTTGGCTCAGAAAGCGAAGGGGCGTGGCCACGCTAAGGAGACGGGAACAGTGGTCCGAAAGCCGCCACGGATTGGTGGATATGCATCTCGGAGGCGTGGCTTAGGGCGGCGGGGCGGAGCTAGCGTGGGAGGTGCGTGTAAGACCGGAAAGGCTCGTGGTCGGGCGTGGGTGGGTGTGTGTTCTCCAGGCTTGGGTTGCAGAAATCCTGGAGCGCGGATCTCCAAGTATCCTTGGCTTGTGGGGCCCGATGCCTGCAATCCGAGTTCACCAGTGTGTGAGGAAGTTCCTTGGGTTTCAGAGTTAAAAGGATCGTCGTTCCCGCCAGCTTCCTGTTTTTGCTGTGGTTTTGGGGGTTACGAGAACTTGTCTGCATCTCTTTCAACCACAATTCTTGTTTTTGACTTGGTCATCAAGATCCTTGCGAGCTTGAGATAGATTTAAGAACAGAAAGTACTCTAAAAAACCTTCTGGAATATCTACTTTTGTGTTTTAGGCACCCTGAAGCTGCCTCTTTAAGAATCTTCCTCTCTGACAACTTGGTTTTTTATTTTCATTTTTATTTATTTATTTTTATATATTTTTTAAATTTTTTAATTTTAATTATGAGAACAAAGATGCAAATCATTTTTATTTTTATGAACATCTTTATTTAAACACCTTAGTTACAAATATGATTGCAGTTGGGTTTCAGTCATGTAAGGAACATCCCCCTTCACCGGTGCAGCATTCCCATCACCCATGTCCCAAATCTCCCTCCTCCCCACCTCACCTCCACCTGCATTCTAGACAGGCTTTCCACTTCCCTCATCCATTCACGTTGTTATGATAGTTCTCAATGTAGTTATTTCTCTAACTGCTCTCACCACTCTTTGTGGTGAGCTTCATGTCCTGAGCTGGACCTTCCAGCCCTCTTCTCTTTGTCTCTGAGGATTATTGCAAAAATGTCTTATTTTCCTTAAAACCCATAAAAGAGTGAGATAACTTATTTTACTGTGACTCTCTTCCATTCTACTTGCCCATTCCACAGAGGCATTGGCCTCCGGTCTTACCAGAACACTGTCAGTCTTATGCCCTGAGGCATGCATGCCCAGAGTAGTAGCTGGGTTTTGCTTTAAGTCTGTTTGTCAAGGCTTTTTACAAAATACTAAAATTGTAAACCCAAATTCCCTATTCTGTCCTGTTTTTTCAAGGCACTTTCCATAAGCCCTGTATGCTAAGTATACTGTCTTTTCTTCCCCAGTTATAATGTAAGCTCCAGTAGGCTGAAATCTTGATGTTCAGTTAAGAGAGTCACAAAAAATAAAAGTAAGTAATTGACAAAATCTCTTTTCTCAGTACTTCTGAAAAACTTCAATAAAATTGCAAGGTGGTAATTTTGTTTAAATAAATAGATTTGAATCCAGTTTTTTGTTTTTGGTGCTTTTTTTTTCTTTCTTTCACGTTATGTCATGAGCTCCTGCCTTGGTAGCAAAGCATGCCATTGTCACAGCTTTAAGCCAGGCTTTGAATAATAAGTCTTCAACTTCTTGTAGATTAAACTTGGAGAAAATTTTATTTGATGTGTTTGAGATACCTGCTATTTCAGTCTCTTCAGGACTGACAAAATACCACATACAAAATAACAAAATATCACAAAAGTTTACCCAATCCAGGAATCATGCAGCATTGAAAAAAAAAATCAACTCAAAGTTGAGAAAAATTCTCTAGGACTAAGAATGCAAAAAAAAAATCTGTCAGAAACGTATGGTTTGGACAATGTGTTTGAGTACTTTACCATCTAACTGTAGTTACTAAACTCTTAGTCTTTTATTTATTTATTTATTTATTTAATTTTTGGGTTTTTTTGGTTTTTGGGCCACACCCAGTGACGCTCAGGGGTTACTCCTGGCTATGCGCTCAGAAGTTGCTCCTGGCTTGGGGGACCATATGGGAAACCGGGGGAGGCTAGCGCAGGCAAGGCAGGTACCTTACCTCCAGCGCCACTGCCCGGCCCCATCTTTTAAACTGATATGAAACCCAGACTCCTGATGACAGAATATGCCTACTAGAAGTAATCTTGACCTTCAGTGACCTTTATCTTTATTATCATAGTTAAAACAATCCCCCTCATGTGATTTGTCCCCAGCACTTTCTGTACATATGATGTGATGACTGTATGCTCCTGATCTATATGTGTATTCATTATTTTCTCAAATAAATATGATTTTTGGTAAATACACTTATTTACCAAAAATTCATATATATATATATATGTTTTGTCTTTCTATAATATTTTGTTTATTATAGCTAGTCCTTTTGGATTAACTGCTACATAAGGTGAGATAGTGGTTCATTTTTATTGTTGCCATGTGGTTGCAAATTAATTGTCCACCTCTCTTAAATTTTTTAAACCAAGAAAGCCAAAGTGGGGCAAGGTGCTGGTAATTCCAGAGTTAAGTGTAATATGAAGGATGTATCAGGAGAAAAGATGATTCTTTAACATAGCCAAGGGAAATTTAACAGGCCAACAAAAATAATTTTAGAAATCAAACTGTCCTGTAACAAGAACAAAGAATGCACACATTGTACACTTTGGATGTCTGGCGCCTTCCATTTCCTTCCTCTTTTTCCAGAGCAGAAATGTCTACTGGTATTACATTAAAGAAAATGGTGAAAAGTTTGTAACTAAACAATTGGTTTAGAAGTAGTATAATTTTTATATTTTAACCAATACTTTCCTGTCTTCTTATAATCTATGCAGACATCCTGCCCTTATTTAACTATATTTTTGCAATATAATGTGTGATTAGTTTGAGATCATATATAATCCAACAAATATGAAAGTATTGAAATAGTGGTATTCATTAGCAAAGAGCACAAGAGGATTGCTTGAGCATAAATTCTTACATTGGAAAGCAGCTGGTTGTTTTTTATTTCACAATCATAACTTTATATTAAATTCTTGTTAATCCATTCATATTTAGTAAATATATGAATGAACAAATCAAACTTGCTGATAGATATGGAACTGTAACTAGAATGGTTATATTTATGCTTGTTTAAGTTATGCTATAATCTCATCAGCCGGCAATTTTGCTTTGCATAGTTTTAGTTATAAGTACAAGATATTTTGAAGGATATCACATTTACATAACTTTTATTGAGTATGTTGTTATTTTATATATTTATTATTAACTTTATATACTGATTTGTAAGTTAAATTTTGTCAAATGTATAGATGTCTAAGGAATAACAGACTATATACATGTATATACTATTTAAAGTTTCAGATATCTACTGATCTTGGTATATATCCTCTGAAATAGGCCACCAATGAGAATTTAGACATGTATATTGTATTAAAAAATGATGGACCCACGTCCTACTAGTTCCTATACACAATCCCTTTTAAGGAAAACTGACATACTTAATCTGATCATAACAGATTAGTCTCTGATTCAAATTCAGTTGCCAATAGGGTTTAAAATTTAGTGAATAATTATTTTTGAATGTTGACAGAAACATGCTACATGTGTGATAGTGTGATAGTGTTTGTGGTCAACATTGTTCGTTAGCTCATTGCTAATTTTCCATCTACTATTCTGCCTTCCCATTACAAAGGCTAAACTAGTCCAGTACACACTTTCTCAGCAGCTAAATATAGTCATATGACCCCTCTTCATGGCAGCTATATGCAGTCTTATGATCGCATGGTATTGAGACAGAAGTGAGAAATAAGCAGAAGTTTGCTTAACTGTGTGTGTGAGACAAATAAACAAAAGAGTTCACTGGCCCCTTCCAAACTTTATGCTTTTGATGAATGTAGTCATGATTTACAATAATCTTCTGGCAATCATAAGGCGGCAATAAAAGTGAGGGAAAAAAGCTAAAATTCGACTAGAGACAGAAGATAGTCCAGCATTTAGAATGCAAAGTCTATCATGTAGCCAACCCTGGTTCTATTCTTGGTCCCCTAAGCATTATAGAATGTTGGACTTAAACCTTAGAACAAACATAACTTTGGAGGCTCCTGGCACCACAAGATATCACTCAGCATCCCTGGTTTTGCAGGGCCTAGGTGATATTGCATGTCCAAGCCCATATACTGAATTGACTATCTGCCTGGTTGGCCAAAAATCCCTGGTGGGAAATCCCCACCCCTGTCTCCTGAGCACTGCTTAGGAGCCTCTCCTATCTACCCCAGTTCCTGAATTGAAATGAAATAATAAAATAAAATAAATAAAAATAATAAAATACATAAAATAAAATGAATTAGAATAAAGGGGGCCAAAGAGATACTACAGCAGATGAGGCACTTATTTTGCATACAGTAGGTTTGATTTCTGATATCACCAGAGGTGATACATAAGCCCCATTAAATGTGGCCCAAAAGCAAAAAACAAACAAAAACAAGATAGAATAGCAAAACAGAAAATTTTAGGTATCTATATTAGCCTTGGGAAGATGGTTCAGAAATAGACTACATAAAGAGTTTTTTTATAGGACTAAAAAATAAATCCATGTGGATTGAAACCAATGGCAGTAACTTTTGTATTAATGAAGCTGATAACCTTTCTCATTTTATGTCAAGTTGTGGAATGCCATCAAAAGAATGTGATCACCTGTTGACATCAGCTGTCCTCACAACCAGCTCTTGTATTATTTCCCCACCCTCAGCATATTTTTCTTATTTCCCCCACTTTAGGAAAACAGTCCATATTTTGGAGTTGCAGTAATGTCTTGAGAGTTGACAGGGCTGCTTATGTACCTTGGATGTTTCCCATGAGATCCAGCATTCTTCTGACTTTCCTACTATCATTTAAAGTATTGTCATGTTACAAATCCCTTGTAATAAAAGAATCTACTTGAATTACTTGAATTAAATTCTAGCCATGTGTGATCAGTCTTATACAGGACAAGTATCATTTCTCTTAGAAAACTTCTCTCAAGATTAAGTGAAACACTGGGCTCTTCCTTTGGTGTGTGTGTGTGTGTGTGTGTGTGTGTGTGTGTGTGTGTGTGTGTGTGTGTTGGAGTTTTGGAGCCACACTCAGCAGTCCCCAAAGATTACTCCTGGCTCTGCACTCAGAAATTGCTCCTGGCAGTCTTGGGTGACTATATAAAATGCCAGGGATTGATCACAGGTCAGCCATGTGTAAGGAAAACTCCTTACCATTGTGTTCTCCCTCAGGCCCCTATACTGGGCTCATTCAACTGTAACTGAAAAGAACCACACAGCTTTAAAAAGAATGTGCATTGTGTGACAGTTCCTCTTTCACTGTTTATTCTCTCCATCACAGTGCTCTCACACTACATCAAGGCCCAGTACCCAGTCCCTGAGGACAAGTATCTTCTTGTAGCTGGCTCAGGGTAAAGATGATTATTAACTTATAGATATCAGCTTTTGATGACTGTATTAGGATTAGCAGTTACAGATATTTGAGTTTAACAGTTTTTTTTGTTTTGTTTTTTTGTTTGTTCTGAGGCCATACCCAGTAGGGGTTGGGTACATTCTTAATTGTTCAGTAGTGAGCCCTGGCTGTGCTTGGGAGACCTTATGTGGTGCTAGAGATCTGATTAGAGTGGGTAGCATGTAAAGCAAGTGCCTTAACCTCTTTACTATCTCTTCAGTCCATAGCAATTCCAAACTATTAAAATAAAGGTTCTTTCTAGTGACATGGGATGTCTTGACAAAAATCTAGAGAGTTAAAATCTTCTGGGTCTCTTTCAATTATTGTGATAGTGTATTTTTCCCAAAGACTGGATCCAACTGTCAATTGACGCAAATTACTACAAATGGTAGCTCACAGTTATGTTTAACTGGTCAACAGAAAGAGTTGAGTTATTTTTTATGTTAGTGTCTTCAAGTAGAGAACTAAGGAGATAAGTAGACTCTAGAGAGTCACTCTCTTCTGCTTAACCCACTTCATTCTCCCTGGGAAAGTTCTTGAAAGATGACTAGTGGGACTGGTGAACACTAATGTCTATGACATACAAGTGCTCATGGTAGACTTTACCAGTCCAACCAGTATTTCTCAGAGTTCTCAGGGAAAAACTAAGGCTTTAGGCTGGAACAAGGGATTGCACTACACTCACACATTATTTGACTTAAGCTATCTTCTTGATTTCTGCAGGCATTTTTGGAGGGAACTCTTTATCATATCATTCTTTTGTCATTGAAATTGACTTTTGATCTGAGCTTGCCACCAACCAATCATCAATATTTAACCCGAAAATGTATATGCAATCATATCCAAACTTCTGCAAAGAAAAGTGAATACATTTAGGATATGTGCATGAAGAAATTATTATATTTAAAAAAAGGAAATTATTATATTTTGGATTAGAAATAAAAATAAAAGAGATAATTTATTACCACTTGTCATGAATCAAATATTTATGTCCTCCTATTTATGTAGCAAAAGTTCAATGCTACATTCTAACTTTGAATGTGATAATAGCTGGAGGTGAGATCTTTTAGAAAAGATTTAGTCATGAGGTAGCACACTCATGAATGGAATTAGAAAGCTAATACAAAAGATAGTCAGGTTGGTCATGTAGGTCATGTTAGAGCACTTACCTTGCATATATGAGGCACTGAGTTGCTATCAAAGAACTACCATCACCACCACTACCTCCACCATTATCTCTCTTTCTCTCTCTCTCTCTCACACACACACACACACACACACACACACACACACACACACACACACACATACTTCAGAGGGCTTTCTTTGCCTTTCTGCCATGGAACACAAGTAATCTGCTACTACATTTACTTTTGTCAGAGAATCCTAGAGGTTCAGGAGAAATGGGCAGGGCAAAATATTCTCCAGTTGTTCCACTATCAGGCATGTTATGAGAGAAACCAGATCATGACACCTGTAAATTAAGACTTCCTGTCTCTGGTGCCTGACCACAACGAGCTTGTGTGATTTTGGGTGTGTTTCTTCTTTTGACTTTACTTACCTTGTGAAAGTAAACTCATTTTGATGGGGGGGGGGGGAACAAATGAGATCACTTTGAATATTGATTATCGTTAGACTTAGCAGGTAAGTGCAAAAAACTGTATCTGAAGGTTTATTATTTGATTTCCAGGAAGTACATCATACCCCTTCACTCTACCCAAAAATTGGGCTAAATCCCTTTTCTGAGTGAGTTGAAAACTAAATATGGCATTACAGCTTTGTTTTGTAATAGAAGTTTGCATTACTGTTGCTGAGATCATAACAGGGATGGACAAAAAGAGTAGAAAGGAATCAGGAAATTCTTTAAAAGAAGGTACCACTGAGTTAAGTATTAAAACCCACTTTCTTGGTTTAGCAAACACAAAATAGTAGCAACGTTCAACCACCTGCTTTTTCCTCTACACTAATAAGAACTATCTTTGAACAACAACTACAACAACAACAACAACAAAATGCTTTGAATTTCAAAAATTGCATGTAAGAATTCTGAGTCTTCTCAGTTTACATTTCCCACTTTTTTTTGCCTTTTATAGATTATACACTTAGAGACTGCATACTCTTTATTCTACCTCATTCCATCTAATCATTCCTATTTGATTTCTGTAATTAACTAATATGTATATTAACTAATAGTATATTAACTAATAACTTCTTGTGGAAGATAACAATTTTAAATTGAGATAACATTTTGTTAATTTCAGTTGGGGAACAAAATGATTCATTATTTTTATATATTGGAAAACAATTCCCACAATAAATCACCATACATAGTTGCATGTTCTTTTAATATAAAATTGTAAGCACTTCACTCTTTCCTAGCTCCCCCCACATTTGCCAAACACTATCTGCTTTCCATCTCTACAAAGAAGTTTTCTTATTAAAACTAAGGTGTACTGAAGGCATCACTGTTAAACCAAAAGAGGGAAAAGAATTTAATGATGATGTAAATGGAGATGCTAGCATACATATATCTTTAAAATGCATCAAAGAAGAGGCGTGATCACCTCATAGCTGCAGCATATAAATGGCCGAGCCTCATGGCTAATCTCTGAGAAACTTCAAGCCAATGTAACTCACAGATCCACCAGTCTTTGATTGAAAACTCGATTAACTCTTGGGAGGGAGGCAGTAAGTCTCCATCCTGTTGAAGCCACAACAGCTGCACCTTCACTCCACAACTTCTAACAGCTTCACTTTTATTCTCAGAATATGCCAAGCCAAAGAATTACCCTAGTTCTACAGTTCTTGGAGCACCCAACCACATACATGTCTGTGTAATACCTCCAAATTACACAATACAAATGCCCAGTATTAGTATTATATATTAGTATTTATGCACAAAAATTAAATGGAAAATAGCTTAGAGGCCCACTAAACCCAATAAATGAAAACAATTATTTTGTGCCTGCTAATGGGGCAGGCTTGAGAGGAGTGAGAAACTAGGGACACTGGTGGAAGGAAGGTCACACTTGTGGGATTGGTGTTGGAACATTGAATGCCTGAATCAACTGCATTATGAGCAACTCGGTGAACCATGGTATTAAACTAAAGTTAGAAAAACATTAAAAAATCAGAGGAGTGATTATATGGAAACTCAGGGAAAACATGGAGTCCAGAGAAGTGAAACTCTTCAATGTGTTCCCATCAGAGACCTAAAGAGATCACCTTTTGTTGTTCCTCATGGTTCTTTATGTGCATCTATCTACAAGTTTTTTTGGTTTTTTGTTTGTTTGTTTGTTTGTTTTGGGGTCACACCTGGCACGCTCAGGGGTTACTCCTGGCTCTATGCTCAGAAATCGCCCCTGGCAGGCACGGGGGACCATATGGAATACCGGGATTCGAACCACTGTCCTTCTGCATGAAAGGCAAACACTTTACCTCCATGCTATCTCGCCAGCCCCAATTTTTTTTTATTTAGACACCTTGATTACAAACATGATTGTGGTTGGGTTTCAATCATGTAAAGTACACCCCCATCACCAGTGCAACATTCCCATCACCAATGTCCCAAATATCACTCCTCCAACCCCACCCCTGCCTGTACTCTAGAAAGGCTTTCTATTTCCCTCACACATTCTCTTTGTTAGCATAGTTCTCAATGTAGTTATTTCTCTAACTAAACTCATCACACTTTGTGGTGAGCTTCATGTCGTGAGCTAGAACTCCCAGCCCTCCTCTCTTTTGTCTCTGAAAATTATTGCAAGAGTGTCTTTCATTTTTCTTAAAACACATAGATGAGTGAGACCATTTTGCATCTTTCTCTCTCTCTGATTTATTTCACTCAGCATAATAGATTCCATATACATCCATGTATAGGAAAATTTCATGACTTTGTCTCTCCTAAGGGCTGCATAATATTCCATTACCCTCTCTTAATCAAGCCCATTCCTTTCACTAGAGAATTGGGTTTTGTATAGAATGGAGGAAGCCAGACATCTATGGTTCAAATCTCAATTCCACTGGCTTTTGACCTTGAGCAAGTTCTTCTGCTAGCTCTTGGCTATGAGTGAATGTCATACTTCTTTTTACAAATTATAATAGTCATTCTCACCTCTAATGGATAGGAAGGCTGTCGTTGTCACTTACAAGAACATAAAATGCAAAAAATGGTTGTCTTTGGGGGTCGGGCGGTGGCACTGGAGGTAAGGTGCCTGCGCTAACCTAGGACCGCGATTCGATCCCCTGGTTCCCCATATGGTCCCCCATGCCTGCCAGGAGCGACTTCTGAGCGAATAGCCAGGAGTAACCCCTGAGCGTCCTAACCCCTAACCCCTGTGGCCCAAAAACCAAAAAAAAAAATGGTTGTCTTCATAACCATGTAAACCAATCCTTTAAAATATCTCTAGAACCACAAAGAAAGACTTTATCATAAGTTCCACTCCTTGACCTGTGCAGAGACCTAGATCTCTAGATACAGAAGTCTGATTTTATCACCTAGAATGGAGCAGAAGTCTTCCATACACCACAAAAGCACCAAGGGGAGAGTAAATGAACTTGAAAGGAGTCTAAAGTTAATCTCATGACAATATACTCCAAATGGTGGAAAAACCTTGTATCTCCTAGGCCAAGGGAATTCCTTTTTGAATGACCCCAATATTTACTGTGCCTATGCAGGAGGGGAAAAAAAAAGACAAAAAAGCACAAAATAATCTTTTTTTTAAATCTAGTTTTTGTCGATTTCTTTGTTTTGGTGTGGATATTGAGGTTGTCTCCATTTTTATTTTATTTTTTCTTTCTTCTTTTCTCTTCTTCCTTTTTTGCTCTGTCATGTTTCTTTTATTTCAAGACCATGGCTATTATGTGGTGCTTAGCTTTATTGTTGTAGTACTCACTGGATATTTTATTTGATACTTTTTGTACTGTTGGGGTGTTTCACCTTCTTTT
>PVKC010048424.1:0-10872 GCA_004027635.1 Crocidura indochinensis | reverse complement strand
CACTGGGGTGGTTCTTATTAAAAGAAGTGCCTGAAAACTCCTGGAATGAAAATGCATTTTTTCAGGCACTTCTTTTAATAAGAACCACCCCAGTGGAACCCTGGGGACCATGACCTGTCGTGGTAAGGTTCGTTTAGTGATATCACCATGGCCACGAGTGCTTTTGGAATGAAAAGGGAAAGCAGGAAGAATAATAGAAAAAGAAAGCAGTGATCTGAAGCAAGGATTCGCCTTAAGAAGGAGAGAACTGGAGAAGATAGAAATGACAGTAGTCTTTGGAGGGACATTGAGGAGAGATGGAAAGTAGTGTGTGTGTGTGTGTGTGAGTGTGTGTGTGTGTGTGTGTGTGTGTGAGCGAGAGAAAGAGAGAAGAGAGAAACACATATACTCATTCATGTATAATAAGCATTCCACATGCTTCAAGAAGTTCAGAGAGAGCAGCAGATGTGAGCAGGATTGGGAACAAGAACTGTACAAGATCAATGCATCCTTTCATCACAGTCTCCTACAAATGTGTCTTACCCAGTCTTCCTAACAATTTAAAAATAGCATAATCATTGAGATAGTACATGGATAAGGGACTTGCCTTATGTGAGTTTAACCCTTGTTCAATCCATGGCACCAAATATGGTTCCTTAAACTCTACCAGGAGTAATCCCTGAGTCCAAAAAAAATTAAAAATAAAAAATAAAGAATAGACACAGGCTCTATTCCTGGCATCTTATATGGTCCAGTGCCAGGAGCAATTTCTGAATGAAGAGTTAGGAGTAAACCCTGAGTGCCTTTAGGTGTGGTCTAAAAAAAAACAAAAACAAACAAAAAATGGAGTAAGAGTATATAGAATCCTATAATAAACTTAATAACAATTATAAGTGATACTGCTATTTAATTATTGAATTGTCAAAATAGATTATATTTATATTTATGCATATAATCATATTTTAATTACAAATTTTTGTAATTGCAAACATTTCATTTGCAACCTAGTGCAAAACAAGTTTTTCATATTTTCCTTTTGTAATTTTTCTGAATATAAATTTTAATACTTTTATATTGATGTTGAATGAAGATTTCAACTTTTCAATGAAATGATTTTGTAGTTCTGTGATCATTTATAGTATTTTAAATATTCATTATCATCATTTCATCTGACCATTATATCAAAAATAGACTTAAGATGGATTAAATGCTAAACATTTGTACAAAAGATGTCTAAATTCTCATGTCACTTTACCTAACTAATATAACAACTGAGTTACAAATTTTTTATAAATACATATCTACTTTAAGAGATACATACACAATAACATTATAAATTACATATTCATACACAGCTTAATAAATCTGTACAATTATTTTATTGAGATTATTATGCACTCAATAAGTATGCTTATTTATAAAATAATACAAAAATGCATGAAAACATTGAAAGTTGAATGTGATTTTTATATACCAGTTACATGATATATCAGTTACATGATATATTTTTATGGCCAGATATTTTCTTGAAGTTCAAAATAGCTTGTAAATACAAAAGCAAATTAGCATGCTTAACATTATTTTTATAAATAAATTCCACAATAAAGACAAAGATGTCTTAGTACAGTGAGTAGGATATTTGTCTAGCAAGCAGCTGACCAAGGTTTTATCCATGTTATCCCATATTATCCCTCACGTACAGCCAGAAGTGATTCTTGAATACACCAGAAGTCACTCCAAAACAAAACAGAAAAAAGATTAATATGCATTATTTGCATTTATACATGGTTTTAGTTTCTTTTTAGCTTCCAAGCCAAAAAGTAATACAAATTAGTAACACCAGTAGTTTTAGATTTTAAGTCATGCATTCATGACTTCTAAATGTACAGCACATAAAATGTATTTATATTATGTAGTGTAGTAGTATTTACAGAATTTTAAGATAAAACACAGATTGTGGTTATAGCACATTTTCAGAAAACCTAGAAAAGAAACCAAATTGTTTAGTTTATAAAATCTCTTTAACAAATTTGTCAAGATGATATTAAAAGCTCCAATGTATTCCATTTTATATGGAAACATCTACTTTTTGGAGAAAATTACTACTAAGTTTGTTTAGAATGTTCAAATCTAATCAATATTTCAATTCTTTATACATCAAATTATTTGTCTAATATAAATAAATAACAAATAAAAAACAGTGCTATCAAAGGATTCCATCCAAAATGCTCAATATGGCTAAATGAAGATCACTGAAAGAACTTATAACAGATTCTGAGGCCAGAGCAGTGGCACAAGCAGTAAGGCATCTGCCTTGCCCATGTTTGCCTTGGAGGGACCGTGGTTCAATCTCCCAGAGTCCCAGATGGCCCACTGAGCCAGGAGTGATTTCTGAGCATATAACCAGGAGTAACTCCTGAGCATCACTGGATGTGGCCAAAGAGCCAAAATAACTAACTAACTAACTAACTAACTAAATAAATAAATAAATAAATAAATAAAACCACCAACACCCCCCGCCCCCCAGATTCTGCTTAAAACAGTCACAGCCCCATTCTGAACACTCTGAAGTTGAGGTTTTTGATATAAAAACCGGTCAAGCTTAAGGATCAACTTCAGGAAACCCACACAATTACACACAACAAATTAAAATCAGAGGCCTGAGATACTACTATTGTTAGGGCATTTGCCTTGCATACAGCTAGGTGAGTTCAATTCCTAACACCCATATAGTCTTATGAACCATCCTGGAGTCATTCACATGAGCAGAGCCAGGAGTAATCCCTGAGCACCTCTGGGTGTGGCTCAAAAACAAATCAAGCATGTTTCAACATAACTCTCATGTAAATTTAAATTGTCCAATGACATGGATGAATAAAAATAAGCCATTGAAATTAAGATAATATTCAAACATTTTTACACATCCATAACCAACATGAAGGCTATTGTCTACCTATTTAAATTGTTTCATTTGTACTGTTTAGAAATAAATATGCTTGGCTCAGAGCATCTGTGCTTACATTGGTCGCTACAACACTCATTAAGACTTCCCAGAGAAACAGTAAAGCAGGCTACAGAATGTACATTTGACATTCCCCATCAGGGAAACAGGAGGCCCTGTTCTTTACTTAGCTCTTTGGATTGTGATTGTTTCTATAATTTCAGATGATCCCTCTAGCAAGCTAGAGTATCGCTGTTGACAAAAAGTGTCCAATTCCTATTTTTCAAAGACCTTAGAGAACTATCAATCATCCAGATCTAGCTAATATCCTAATTAATCTGTATTTTCTTCTATTTAATTACCTTACAAATGTACTAGAAGCTTGTATTTTATGGTTTTTGTTTTGTTTTTGTTTTGGGGTCACACCCAGTAGCGCTCAGGGGTTACTCCTGGCTCTCTGCTCAGAAATCGCTCCTGGCAGACTTGGGGTCCATATGGGATGTCGGGATTCGAACCACTGTCCTTCTGCATGCAAGGCAAACATCCTACCTCCATGCTATCTCTCTAGCCTCAAGAATCTTGTATTTTAAATCACAGTAAAAACAAGTTTGTGATTTTTAGAACACCAAACATAAGAAAGAGTGGCAATGGAAAAAGTCTCATTTTAATAGCCAATGATCATCATTAAAGTGAAAAACCACAACAAATATTACAACATTTGAGAAAAATTATAAGTATTTAATTATAAGAAAAAAAAATTTTGAATCAAATTGTCAATAATAAAGGGATTTGAATACCATGGAACACATTTGAAGAAGCAATTGAATATTGGTGCATATAAAACACAAAATTGATAATAGGTAAATGTTTTACATGCCTAAAAACGGACTCCATATGTCAATTGTGAAGTTCATTGGCTAAAAGTTCCATTTAATCTCCACTTCAAAATATTATCAGCAGCTAAAAATTTTTGTGTTAGTCTAATTGTTAGAATTGTTTCCGTGTTACTGGATTTAAGGTAGGATTGAAGTCTCAGACCTTTGAATATAATCTTCTATGTAAAACATTTTATCCACTATAACATTTCTTAAACATTGCAGATAATAAAAATAGGTTAAAAAACACGGTTTCCATTTGTCACTTCAATTTTGCGTTGTGAAAAGCGTGTTTAACCTTTTATTTCCTAAAGCAGAAACTATATAAAGGTATGTGAGTTGTGTAATAACTGTGCTCTGTGAGCTCCATATACCTTCAGGACAGTACTCTGACATTCACTATTTAATACTTTAAATGTTGCGCTTGTAAAGGTCAGCAAGAAAGAAAAAATTCAAGGCAATAATTGTGGTGAATGTGAATTAAAATGTTTTGATTTGAAGAATTTTTCCAAAGAAGCATATTATTTTTTATAAAGTTGAACATAAAAATGCATATGATAAGTTAATATTATAATAAAATGGTTTTAATTAAAATGTATATATGTTTGTAGAATAAAATATAAAGTCTAAACAGATCCACTTGTTGGGTGAGGCCTACCCACTCACAGCCCTTCTCACTTCTCAGGCAGACTAAGGTTTCTGCTTTATGCTATCTTTGTTAAGCAGCTCCTCCTTGCTTCTCTCTACCTTTAGCTGTTCCTCCCTTAACTCCCCTCACCACCCAGGCAGACTCTTTTATTCTTTATTCAAAATAATCTGCCCATCCCAGGTGTGGGCTGGTCTCATTATTCAGATGGACTTTTACATACTGAAAGAAGAGGTTAGGGGAAACAGGAAGTTGAGGGCA
This sequence comes from Crocidura indochinensis, assembly GCA_004027635.1. NCBI lineage: Eukaryota > Metazoa > Chordata > Mammalia > Eulipotyphla > Soricidae > Crocidura > Crocidura indochinensis. Next base: position 6,170 of record PVKC010048424.1, on the reverse strand, counting down.
AGATTATATATGTGCCATATAAATTTTTGTAGGAAATTTTATTATAGGAATATATATGCATGTAAAATAAGTCTACTTTGCCCAACAATTATAAAAAAGTTTGAGATATTTAGTGGACAAAGACCAGAGTTGATATTGTTTTTAAAAAGTCATTAATAAGCATTTACATTGCAAATAATAAAGTTCAATGAATATTTCTATATTTTTATTAAAATATAATTTCTATTGATCATGTAATTTAATACCAATCATTTTTCTTAAATTAGCATATACATCACACTTTTCAAACTATATTTTCCTTTTAACCTATAGCCTAAATTTTATTGATTTATAATATATCACTTAAAGTATCTGTTTACAAATTCTACCTATAATAAAACATTATCCCATTCACCAGTAAAATATACCCACACCAATGCACCCCATCTCCCTCCACCAAATCCCCTGCCTGTATTTAAGACAGACATTCTACTTCTCTCACTCATGAACATTGTCATGGTAGTTGTTAGTGCTTTTCACCCTCCTTGAGGTGAGCTTCATATCATGAGCTGGTCCTTCCGGCCCTCATCTCTGGGCATTATTAAAATAATGTATTTTATCTTTATTAAAACCCATAAATAAATGAGACTATTCTGTATCTCCTTTCTCCCTCTGACTTATTTCATTCAGCATAATAGTTTCCATGTCCATCTATGTGTAGGAAAATTTCATGATTTCATCTCTCCTGACCACTTCATAATATTCCATTGTGTATATGTACCACAGTTTCTTTCACCATTCATCTATTAAAGGGCTATTGCAAATAATGCTGTGATAAATATAGGTGTGAGATAGGGATTTTTGTATTGCATATTCTAGGGTATATCCCCAGAAGTGGTATAGCTAGATCATATGGGAGCTCAAGTTCCAGTTTTTTCAGGAATCTCCATATTGTTTTATATAAAGGCTAGACTAGATGACATTCCCACCAGCAGTGAATGAGAGCTCCTTTCTCTCCACATCCCTGCCAGTATTTATTGTTCTTGTTCTTTGAGATGTATACCAGACTCAGTGGTGTGAGATGGCACCTCATTATTGTTTTGATTTGCATCTCCCTGATAATGACATGGAACGTTTTTTTCACATGCCTTTTGGCCATTTGTATTTCTTCTTTGAGAAATTTTCTGTTCAATTCTTCTCCCCATTTTTTGATGGGGTTAGATTTTTTTTCTTGTTAAGTTCTGTCAGTAACTTGTATACCGGTATCTTAGATATTAGCAACTAGGCTGGTGGGTATTGGATGAATAATTTCTTCCATTCTGTGGTGACTTTTGTATCTTAGGCACTATTTCCTTGGAGGTGCCGAATGTTCTCAGCTTAATATAGTCTTATCTGTTTATCTCTGTTTTCACTTTTATGGAGAGTGTTGTTTCCACCTTGAAGATACCTGTAGTCTTAGTATCATGGAGTGTTTTACCTACATGTTGTTCAATACACCTCGTGATTTCAGGTCTGATATCCAGGTCTTTAATTCATTTGGATTTGACCTTTGTTCATGGTGTCAGATGGAGGTCTGAGTTGGCTTTTTTGAAAGAAGCTGACCAGTTGCTCCAACACCACTTTTTTTATGCTATCTTTTTTTTTAATGGTTTATATGGTGCTCTTTTCACAATTTAAAATTAAATTCACATTTTATATAGATTGGAGCTCCTTAGGATGAGAATAGGCAATGTCTTACTAGTATATGAAACCATATAGTTTACATCCATGATACTGTATATACTAGGAGTATCATTTAATAAAATAGCACTGTATTGTTATCAGAATAAAATATTCATATTTTATACAAAAACACTTCCAACATTATTAGTACTAACAATTATCCTGCCTTGTCCCAAAAGACTACCATTTGATAACAGTTATTTTTACTTCCTCAAAAAGAATGAAGACTTAGAAATTTATTGATAAGGTTTTGGAAAATTTTATAATGATGATTTAAATTGAGTTGAATAGAATAGTAAACTCTTACTGTACGGTATCCATTTGCATATTACACCAGAAAACCCAATGTGCATTTATTGTCCGGAATATAATTTCACACAACTTATGTAGTCTATCTCCAAAAAATGCATTGTATTATAAAATGCATTTTTATATACAATGGACTCAGTGCTAAGTGGTTCCAGTATCATTAATCATCATGGGAAATTTTAGTGAAATAATATGATGCCAAATACTACTAGTCATATTAGCTAATTTTAAATTTCTAAAATAACAAATGATAACTGATTTAGAATAATAGGCCCTCTCATCTTCAAGTATGAATTTAAATTAGTACGTTTGACAAGTGATTTGTTATTATCCAGTAATATTATCAAACTGCATAGCCAACAATTCAAAATCCTATTTTTAACATTACCCAGTATAACTAGAAAAGATTTTGCATTCTGCATAATATACACTAATATGAATGCTAATTACATTAGTCTAGACATTAGCTTAAAATGAGATAAAATACAATACATAGACTCTCATGAACACTGTCTTATACTGTATTAAACTACTTGTTTAAATAAATTGCAGTTACTTAGAAAATGGTACATGACAATGACTAAAATTTATCAAGATAAAACAAATGGTTGCATTTAAAATTTAACATTTAATGAATGAAAAAATAGCAAATAATCAAGAAAAAGTGAAAGAAAGGAAAATGTGAAGGAGGAAGTAAAGTTAATTTTGTTTCTGGAAATTTAAATTGCCATATTTTCCCCTAGTTTCATCAGCTGGTCTTCTTTCAGTGCATGTCCATAAAATAGCTATTTATTTATTTATTTATGGTTTAATTTTTTAAAATTAAACAAAAATATTTTATACATAGAGGAAGGAAATATAAAGGTAAAATATTTGGCCATTTGAAAATTAGTCATTGATGTTGGAAATAGTTAATTTTTATCCTAGAACCATGTCATAATTTTTATGCACTTTTCTCTTTATGAAGTGCCCCATATGGTCCCCCGTGCCTGCCAGGAGCAATTTCTGAGCATGGAGCCAGAAGTAACTCCTGAGCACTGCCAGGTGTGACCCAAAAACCACAAAAAAAATTTACCACTCATATACTTTTCAGAAAAGAGTGGCAAATATAAAACACTATCTAATTACCATAATTCTTTAGAGGAAATAAAATGGTAGTCGAGGAACTTTTGGAGTTCAGAAGGATGAAATAAACAAATTTATAGGTCTTACATTTGAAAACAAAACAAATAGGCATAAGATCTATTATATATTTAAAACATTGATACTACAAAATTAGAATCATGATTTAGCCATGAATTAAGTGACAAAGTTGATGTGATTGAAATAGAAGAAAATGCAAAACTTGAGTAAAATTGATTTTACAACTAAAACTAAAGTACCTATTGCTTCAGCCAAAATAGGACAACTCTATTACACACAACAAGGCTAAATAAATAATAAATTAGTAATGTATGCTTCCATAACTCAACTCCTTGCTACAACAAATATCACTGAAGTCTACTATTTACACGGAATGCAAGTTGGAAAGGAGGATCTGCCAACAGTAGCCACTTGAAAATCTGTCCCAAAAAATGTTCTCCCAGTGTAAGCACATTCATTGCAATAGCAAAATCTGAATTATGAAAATCATGCATTTTTTAAATATTCCCAATCATATATTTTGTCAAAGATTTTGTAAGGCTACATTAAATTTGAATAAAATATTTGTGAATGGAATTATGCTTTATCCCCAAATTTTATGATACATCTCTAACATCTAATGTGTCGTATTTAAAGTTAGGTTTTGTATGATACAGTTAAAATTTTCAAAGTTTATTAGATGAGAATCAAATCCTTATGAGAGTAAGAGATAGAAAGGCAAATATAGAGACAACTATAAGTGCAGTCTAGAGATAGAGAGAAATAGAGATAAATAAAGGAAGAGAAAGAGATTTTTCCATGAGAATACTTGGAGCAAAAGAACATGTGAAAATTGACCAAGTAGGTAGGTATATTAAAACCAAAGAGAAATGAGAGAGAATATGTGTATGTATGTATTTTTGTGACCTTGAGAGAGACAACTCAAATCTTACAGCTACACATAACCTTAGACTTCTAGATGCAAAAATGAAAGATTATTTAATTCTGCCGTATTAGTCATAAATTTGATATTCTGTAATATCAACCTGAGCAAATTAACTCAGAGCTCTATGAAATAATTCCACTAGATGCTTGGGAACAAGGATTTAGGAATACATATGTATAGAAGTAATGCGTACTATAATTACAAATGTTAAAATGAAAATTAAAAATATGTTGGGGCCCGGGAGATAGCATTGAGGTAAGGCGTTTGCCTTTCATGCAAAAGGTCATCGGTTCAAATCCCGGTGCCCCATATGGTCCCCCGTGCCTGCCAGGAGCGATTTCTGAGCATGGAGCCAGGAGTAACCCCTAAGCACTGCCGGGTGTGACCCAAAAACCAAAAAAAAAAAAGAAATAAAATTAAAAATATGCATTAAAAACTGAACAGAATAGATGAGAATTAAAGAAAACTGTTATGAACTTGTTAGTCTTTAATGGTAGATAAACAATATTGTATAATAAAAATAAAATTTAAATTAAAACATAACTGAATTAAACCATTTCAAAAAATTTTATATTAAGAATTCTGTTAGAGGGGTCAGAGCAGTGGCACAGTGGTAGGGTGTTTGCCTTGCACGCGGCTGACCTAGGACAGATCATGGTTCAAACCCCCAGCATACCATATGGTCCCCCAAGCCAGGAGTGATTTCTGAGCACATAACCAGGAGTTACCCCTGAGCATCACTGGGTGTTTCCCAAAAATCAAAAAAAAAATTCTGTTAGAAAAATAACTATAATTTTGATAAATATTAGTTCATTGAATCTGTGCATAAATTATAGTTGTGTATATTAATTTAATATATTATGATTTAATATATTATTTTGTGAATTAGTTTTTTTTCTTTCTAAATGGCTAAATATAGAGATAAAGGTAATTGGATTAAATTTTAGTTATATAATAACTTATTATTTATTCATTAATAAGTTTATAGTATTATATGTGTGTGTTTCGGGAATTTTAGAATCCTATTTTTATTTTAGTAAGTATTCAGCATATGCTTGTACATTTGTATGCTAATGTTTTTACACATATATTTATATAACTTACATGTATAGGCATATTTGTACTGTCCTACTAATTGTAAGAAATGTTACTATAAAATCCATAATAAGGCTATGATCACTTTATTTTTTCTAATTTAATCACCATGGTTACAAGTTTGTTCATACTACCATATTTTTTCACATATAAAGTTGTTTATGATTAAGCTACACTCGAAGTATCTGCTATTTATATATTTTGGTTTGGGAATCATACTGGTACATTCTTTTTCTGGAGAATGCTACTTATTGTATTCTGGGTTGCTCTCAGCAGTTCCCAGTGTACCATTTGGGTTTTAGGAATTTAACCAGACTTGGCTTCATTGAAAATATTTGCCTTAATACCTACTATGTATCTAATCCTGTTGTTTTCCTATGAAGTATGTAAGTCCATTATATACTTCATAAATAATAAATTATCATTGAAATGCACTGTATTTTTTACCAAGGCACAGAAACATAAATATTCTATGCAGTTCACTGTTAACTCAGAAAAATTTTGTGTTTTTAATTTAAATAATTTAAGGAGAAAATCCACTAAAAATAATCCACTGTTAAAATGAAAAAGTTGGAACCAGAGTGAAAGCACAGTAGTAGGGCATTTGCCTTGCATATAGCTGACCAGGCCTGGGTTTAATTCCTGGCAACATATTTGGTTTTCCAAAGCTGCTAGGAGAGATTTCTGAGTGAAAAGCCAGGAATAATTGCTGAGCACTACTCGGTGTGGCCCCAAAACCAATAAATAAATAATAAATAAATAAAATGAGATTTTTTTTAGAAGTTATTTTAATGAAGATTCTAATTTCTATAAATCTTATGTTCTCCTAGTTCTCTTAGTTTAAAAATAACAAAGACCGACTCAAGACTGGAACACATGTCCTGCATGTATGCATATCCAGAGCAACTTCCTCCTTTCTGAGCAGCAGCGTTGCCAGCGGCCTTACTGGATGGATGTCCAGAGCACACATGGTACCAAGCAGCATTTCATCAGCAGC
>PVKC010048423.1:0-10924 GCA_004027635.1 Crocidura indochinensis | reverse complement strand
GGTGGGTGTGGCAGGCAATTAAAAGATGACTGCAGAGAGATATTTTGGCTGGGAAAGGAATTTTCATATTTCTGAGTCCTACAACTCAACCTGGCTCCAAATGACAGACACTAAGGATTTCTTTTTCTACTCTTGGTTCCATAGGATGACCTGGGAACATTAATAGACATTTCTTAAGTGAAACATTACCTAGGAAAGGTTGTCCCCATGGCTCTGGTTACACAGATACTCTTCATGGTTAATCATGCACATGATAAATTCAAGGTGTTCTTCTCTACCGTCAAATTATGCAGAAGGGGCTAAGCACTGTATTGTGTTTTCTAATTAAGTTGATTGATTTTTCTCAGAAAAGTGTGGCTGCATCAGGACTATCAATTATGAGTTTTTCTTTAAAATGATTTTTATTGGGGGGAGATTGAAGAGAAAGGAAATGTTCCCTGGGAGATTGCTAGGCATGGGATCAGTGTTACTATGCAAGGAGCTCAGGGCATGGTGCTGTTCTGGTTATTTGGTACCAGGGACTAGTAAGGCCACACTTTTTGTGATAAGTCATCTCCAGAGCTGAGATCCAGCACTGCTGGAAGTTAAAAAGAGGGGCATGTAGTACTGGAGATTGATTTGGTTGGACAAAAGGAAGAGCATCCACTCTAATGTCCCTATAATATCCCTGGTGTCCCAATACTGCCATTTGGTCCTATTGTTAAAATGAACTCGTATTCATTTAAAATATTCACTAGTCATCAGAATCTCTAGATATGATAACATCATGATGCAGAAAAAATATGAAGTGTAAAGAAATGAGAAGCATGACCACTATTGAAAACCAAACATCTGTCCCATATTAAGAGTAACCCAAAATGACCTAAAACTCTATATAGTGCATCTCTCTTTCCTATGCTGTTTCCTATATAGACAGACAAAAATAATTGCCACTAATTGAATTAGAATTACAGCAGAGTAATTCCGAGAGTTGTTCAGAGTAATGCTTGTGGTTTAGGTTTATATGACCATAGAAGTTTGGATCAATGCAATTGCTTCCTCATCATATTTGGTTCAAATACCGCTCGATGTTATTTTGTTCTAGTAACTCATAAACTTTGGAGAACTTACTATGAGAAAAAATTAAAGGTCTTTTAAAATAATCAAATTTAATCTATGTATGGATAGGTACATGAATCTGACAGATATCTCAAAAAATTTTTAAAAGACCTAATATATGTGTTTTCAATGGAAAATATATTTGAAGATCAGAGATACATTGCAATAAACCAAACTATTACCTAGGCTATGAAAGATTGTATTCTACTACTTTTATATGTTGTAATGCAATAGTTCTCTGTAGTGTAATTTTCCCATGATATCAAAGCTAGTTGTGGGCTATGAAAAACGTTCCAGAATTATTTGGATCTGTGATGTTTTCCAAATGGAAAAAACACCAGGAGATAGACAGTGAAAAGACACTGAATGGGGATGTGAATTCAATACATATTATCTTCCAAATGCTATAACCTAAACATGAGTTGTGATGGGATTGAGTAGTATATATTTTTATTATGAAAATTTTGATATTCTTGCTAAAAATTACTAACCTAGTGATTTTTCTGCTTTTCCTCGGTTTAGCTCCAAGATTTCTCCAAGTTTTTGCCTTATAAAATCAGGCCTGCACCATAATTTTCCTAAATTCAGTAGGGCATAAGTCTGAATCCAATAACATTATTTTCTTCTTTATATTTATGTTAGCAAATAATCACTGGAATTTAGCCCCTTTTTTTGTTTTTCATTTTGGCCATACCCTGGCAGTTCTCAGTGCTTACTCCAGGCTTTGTTTTTAGGGATCACTCCAGATGTGAGTCAGGAGGTCATATGGAGTACCAGAGACCAAACTCAGGTCATTGGTATACAGGGTAAGAATGCTCATCACTGTACTATTGCATCAATCTCCTTCCTCTTCATTAGTACTATGCTCATAACTGTTGATTGTAGATCTATGATTTGGGAATTTTATATATATATATCAGTAGACTATTTGGGGATAAAATATCAGCATATATTGCAGTTAACATACCAGCCACGACTGAAGATGTGGAAACTTCTACAAACATAAAGAATACCTAGTTCAGCTATTTCAGTAGGTCACAATTTTTTGGTTTTTGTTTTCTCTTTGGGGACCATATTGGCAATTCTAGGGAGCTGTTGGAAGCTTGTGGATTGATACCAGGGGGTAATTAAGCAAAACTGTGATATGGGGAATTAAACCCAGGGCTTTATATTGCTTGGCACATACTGGGTCACATACCTGGCCAAAGAATACAATATTTTTCAGACCTCTTCTACCCTCTATATATCTTAGACCAAATCTTGGTAATAGTCACTGATGAATTAACTCATCAAGCATCATATTCTGGAGCTTATCCATTAGTCTTAGGTAGCTATTCTCTCCTTGAACATCCTTTATCACGTAAATCTCAGATATATGTCATATTAGGTGCTTCTTTTGATAAGGTTGATGTTTGACATGTTCCTTAAAAAAATCTAGTTTTGGGGCCGGTGAAGTGGTGCTGGAGGTAAGGTGTCTGCCTTACAAGCGCTAGCCAAGGAAAGATCGAGACCCTGTTTCGATCCCCTGGAGTCCCATATGGTCCCCCCAAGACGGGCAATTTCTGAGAGCTTACCCAGAAGTAACCCCTGAGCATTAAACGGATGTGGCCCGAAAAACCACAAAAAAAATCTAGTTTCTTCCTGATTCCTTTTGTGCCTCAACTGCAATGCTGACACTTTGTTTTGTTTTTGTTTTTGTTTTTGTTTTTGTTTACAGTACACCGTCTGGTGAGCATTTCATACAAATATTTTATTCAGACACTGATTTTGAGTGTACAAATTCTTAGGTCCCTTATTCTTAGATGCAGTTCTGAAAGTCAAACTCTCCCATCCATTCAACCTTTAGAATTTTAAGCCTACTCTATCAAAGTATCATTATGGCTAACAATGTTTCATCTCACATTTTCTTATGATTTTTAATATAAGTTTTACACACATTTAACAAATCTATTGACTGATACTATAATTTTGGGGGAGAAAATTAGGTGTGGAGATGATAGCTAATATTTTCCTAATTAACATTTATTCCAATTAAAGTATATAACATAATCAAAATAAGTACCATATCATTACTTTTAATGTAAATACAAAGAGCATTCTATTTTGTGAACGACAAAATCTATTTGCACAAGATAAGCCTTCTTCTTTCTTCCCATACAAATTTTATTGGGGCCTCCCTTTTCTCCTATGTGTTAGCTGTTCAAAGTGTAAAAATTGTTCACATTTTACAGTACAGAAAAGTCTAACAGATTTTGAAGATATCATCAATTAACTAGTCTGTGAACCAGAGTGTAAGATCTGACCTTACTTCGGACTCCCTTGCAAATCCTCATTTTCAGAGAAATAGAATCAAGTAATGAAAAACATAAGATCTAAATTCAGGCCAACAGAAGAGTCACCAGTTCTAGTACTACTCTTCTCATGACCTTGAGCATTTTAAAGGAGCTAGCAGATTTCGGATTCCCTAAACACTCTTCAATAAAGTGGGAATAAATATTAATAAGGTATCTGTAAAATATCTGACAAGTCATAGTAAGACCACTCATCTAGCTGTTCTTAAATTCTAGCCAATGAAATACTTGACGTGTGCCATATTAACTCTTTCATTAATATCCACATGGTTTATAGGCAAATTGTCTGCCTATTTTATCATCTTGGAAATGAGGGCATAGAACGTTGGGCAAAAGTAATATAACTAAGAAGTAAAAGAATAGGAATTTGAACACAGGCAAGCTGACACCACAACATTATAAATTTTTGTGCTATGATGTGTGTGTTAGCGTATGACCTGGCACCAACGAGATTATAATAAAATCAAAAAATTCAATTTCCCATATTTATTTGCTGCTATAGATTTCTAGCAATACATATATCACCTTGACATCAACTGACTGTAAGCAAGTTCAATGCTATTTTTTAAATGACAGCAAATAACAAGTAAAATTCAGAGTCAGAAGTCACGGCTAGAAAGAAATAAAATGTTTTAGCTCCCAAGCACATATGCATTTATAATTTATTTTGTTTATTTGGTGCATAGTTTTTCAAAGTGTTCTCTTATGTGCAAAAGCACTAATCATTCCCATTTGTCTTGACACATGCTATATATTACCCTTGCCCTCTCTCTTCTACCTTCATACCCATATTGAATAAATCTTGAATAAATTGAATACCTTGGTTTCTCGTCCTCCCTGGTTCATGTGTTTTGATAAGCTTTGGTAGCAAGAAAACTCTTTGGAAGAGTCTAAGGCACCATTTTTATGGAATCACCAGGAGTAATGAAATGATCTAATGACAGTTCCTTGGTGAATTTCTCAGGAAGACAGCTTGAGGTATAGCATATGTGTTTGAAAAAGGGACAGCAGACAGAGTTTTGGGCCTTGGGGCTTCATAACATCAAGGCACTATGGGGATAGGGTTGTTAACAAAGGAGTCTCCCATTGTTTTGCTGTTATTTTTTTTTCTCAAGGATTTCTGAGTGACAGTCCCTAGGGAGAAGGAATTGTTATTCTTAACATGTAATTTAACTGCTTCTTTTGTCATTCTGCATAATTGCTGTCACCTAGGTACAACAAAATGCTTTTTCTCCCTGATACATTCTCTCACACTCCTGCTTGGAGTTCCTTCAAGCAAGACAGGCAATAAGGAACTTGGGCAGATAATGTGGCATCTAAACTGACTCCTGCAAAGAGAAGCTTTGAAAGGCTATGTCTCTGAAAATAAATGCCAGGAAGTTTGAAGACCTACATTTGGTCTAAATGACTAAAGTTGGTATTTATTTAGTAGTTACAAAAACAGATTTAGAATAGCATTCGCCAAGTAAGGCAGTTGTGAAATTTAAATTCGGTAATACCTCAAAAGTGTTTAACCCAGTATGGAGCCCCAAAATAAGAGTTCAGTGAAATTCTTAGATTGATAAGTTTGTGACTTTGTGTGTTTGATCAGTGCAACCTATTTTAAGCTAGATATTATTAGACAGGTCTGACAGAGGAGGAAACTGAATTTAGAAGTGGGATTAAATCTTGAGCAGATGTGTTAACTTCCTGATGGATCTCTGCTTTATCCAATGATTTATGTCAAAAGAGATATAGAGTGAATTGATTTTCCTGGGGGAAATGTAAAATCAGTGTGGCTTATACACAATCATGTTTACCAGATGATTTCATTATTTTTGAAAAATGGATATTCTAGATTAAATAAACCCTTGATTTGCTCACATAATTGTTTTGATACTTCGTTAAAATATTTAAGGCTGATAATAATAGTTACAGATAGGGACATTTTTCACTGAAACAACGACAATCACAAAACAACACTGATGATGATGGTCTTAACATAATTTCTTGAACATTCATTGTGCGCCATGCATTGTTCTAAGAATTTACCCTGAATTATCTCAATTAATTCTGCATAGAAAGATATTTGCATTAGATCAGATATCTTTCTTTAGAAGGTAAGACACAGAAAGGTGACTGAAGATTCTGCAAGTCACAGGCATTATATTGATTATGTTGAATCTAGGCTGTGAGACTTCTGCGCTCTTATTCTTCACAAAATGAGTCAAAGATAAATCAATATGCAAATACCACAGTCTCTCCCATGTTCCTGATCTTCCCTTCTAATTTCATGATGAGCATAGATGTCACCTTCTGCTATACTCCCATATGACTGTTTGCTCTAACACTGAGTATCACACAACCTTTACCTTTGGGAAGCAATGTTTTTTGCTTTTTAGATTTTAGTATGGCACATGTTTTCTAAGTAAGGAAAATGGAATAATTGTAAGCATCAAAGTCATTGAACCTAAGGAAGTATAAGGAACCCATTTCCCCAATGCCCTATGTTAATGTCACCTTCATGGTTAGACCCATCCACACCTGAGAGGGGTTTGCTATTTAGAAAAAAAGAATAAAAGGGCTGGCTGGAATGAGGGAAAGAAGTAGGAAGCATGGAGAGCAGCTGAAAGGGAGACAGAGTCAGAGACAGTCAGAGAAGGAGCAGAGAAGTGGCTGCTTAGAAAAGGTTTAGCATAGAAATCATGTAAGGGAAAACACATGATGGTTAGGGCTGTGGAATAAAGCTGGCTGACTCCTGGAACTTCATCTGACTGCCCGTAAAATTATTTCACCACTACTACCCTTCTCCAGGCCTGCAGGCCGAAGGGCTACATGCATCATGCCTGTGGAAAAAGGACTTACCCAACACTATGCAATAGATTTTATATTTTATATTACAACAACATTATATGAATCTTAAATCTGTCCCACCGCAGGAATAGAGAGGGGGACTTGAAGAGGGAAGAGAGATGCTTTGGAACCATGGTAATAATTCTAGTAAAGGTCTATGTAAATAAAAAAAAATACATTAAATCGGTTTCATTTCAGTTCAAGTCATGCTTGTTTTCATTTCAGTGCAAAGTATTCATGAAAATTACATTGTCTTCATTATATAAAACTCACAGAAAAGTAAACTTAGCAAAGTCTTTAATGGCAGGTATAGGACATATGGGTTAAAAATACAAGTTGTGCTGGGACCTGAGATCTGAACAAGAAGGAAAGTCATTTTGCAAAGGCCACATAGCAAGTTTCTTAGGTTCTGAGTAGTGAGAGACGCCATTTTGTAAGGATCACATGTTGTAAGGCAACATGCTAAGTCTTCACAAGCTTATTTCCATAGGTCCTGCCCTAAGCTACCTGGCCATACCTGGTAACCTATCAAGGAAGGACAAGGGAGCAGTAGGAAGGTACTCCTAGACAATAACCAATCATTTTAGAGATCATCAGAAAGCTGGAACCTCCCTATATCCTTTCCCTATATAATCTTCTTCATGACATTGATTGGGGCTCATCTCCTTCAGGAGATGAGCATGGCTGGCCAGTGTGGGGTCTTGTTGGCAGGTGGATGAAAGTATTAAACTTTAATCAGTTGTGTGGTCTCGTCCTTCTACAGACCCAAGCAGTTGAATGTCTCAGAACTCTTCAAAATATTTCTACTTTTAAATGACACTTACCTGAGTTTCCAGCAGACCTAGCCTTAAAGACACATTGCTCATTTTAGCAAGTTATGACTGAGCCTTGACTTTTTTCAGCATGACAATTGAAATTCTCAGGCTTTTTCTTGTAGGTAATATTTCAAGCACATGGCAGGAATATTTTCCATTGGAATCTATGATGATGACAGTTTTGGAAATAAAGTTAAAGAAATATGTGTCCAATGGCAAAATGAACAGTAATGCTGATAAAGGTCCCATCATCTCACATTTTAATATTTCTTTTTTTTTAGAAATTAACACTGAACATACTATCTGCTTTATATTTAATTTTATCTTTCTTCCTGTCCTTTCTCATAGTTTTACAGTTGAGAAAGCCTCTTGACAGGCTTTTCAAATTAATGTGAAAACTTCTGTCCCTTCCCGAGAGACACAGAGTAGCAAATTCCAGTGACATTCTTCAAGGGGTTAAAGTCTTGCCAGGACTGTTCCTAGAACAAATCACACTAGAGTTCAGTTGGTGTTGGTGATGACAAAGCCACTTTCTCAGAGTCAAAACCTTGGTCACCAGGGTCACTCATTTTCTAGCTGCCTTGACAGGCCTAGGAAAGACTTGATGTCACTTATCCTAGGACATCAACCCAGAGTTATTTCTCTGTCAAAATGTTTCAATTAGAAATCAGTTTTCTCGAATGCCAAGTTATAGCCTGTCTGTTCAGTGAGTATCTTCAGAAATTTCCTGTGACTATTGGAGAAGACTGATCTCCTCATTATAATACAGAGGTTAGAGAGGAGAGAGACAAAGACAGACAGAGACAGAGAGTGACAGACAGAAAGAGAGAGAGAGAGAGAGAGAGAGAGAGAGAGAGAGAGAGAGAGAGAGAGAGAGAGAGATTGAACATGTGTCCTTTGACTTTCTAATGCACTCTGGCTCCCAGAACCTTAGGACTCCTGAAAGTGGCTTTGATTCATTTGGTTTTCCAGGAGTTTGAAACCTGTTAAATTGATGACTCCACCTTACCTGAGTGCTCCTTCCAAAAGTTGGGGACAATGATCCCTTCTAGGCCAACTTCTATGTTCTTTCATCATTCCCTGATCTCCAAGGCTGCAACTCAGACAAGACCTGCTATTCCTTTCTCTTATATCGCAGTCAAGGGGACAAACCTTTGGGTGATAGAAAATAGCAGCCATAGCTCGGTCCTGTTTGAAGCTTTTCTATGGGATCAAGTTTATTTAAAGGTGCTGAGGATGGGAGCGGGTAAAGGAAAACTGTGTGTGTGTGTGTGTGTGTGTGTGTGTGTGTGTGTGTGTGTGAGAGAGAGAGAGAGAGAGAGAGAGAGAGAGAGAGAGAGACTAGTATGGTGGAAGGTGTAATGCCCCCCTCCCCGCCTAGTTTTGCTGATAAAAACCAGCAGATATTTGGAACACATTAAGGTTTTATTTTTTCAACCAAACCACACTGCTGAGGCATTTGACTGCTGGGAGAAAAGAGGGCATATTTGTCAAACTTTTCATGTCAGTGTGTGCTTATGGAGATGGTAAATCAAATATCTGAGCGGATATGAATCGTTCTGGTGTCCAGTGGCTTTAGGGCTAAGTTTACCTTTTGGTTTGGCAAGTGCTATCCCTGGCTTAGAGCAGCTTTGTGTTGAGCAAAGGTATTTGAGATCTAGTAACCTGTAGAACAGCAGTTGAAATGTCAGTTTGATTATGGAAAAAGAAGACCATAGAAGAGGAGAAGTGTTCAGTCCATGAATTCCTCTCTATACAAATATATATATATATATATATATATGTCAGGGAAATATTGTATTTCTTCCTATTTTGTGATGTTGACACAGATTTCAGGGCACTGTAAACACTAGAGCAACCCTCTTGTTTTGACACATGTCCTGTGCTATGTTTATCAAACACATGTTCTTTAATGATTTATTATCCAGCTCTTCATTTAATAGGTCAGTATTATGTCCTCATGGTATTAAAATAATAAGCTAGTTAGAAAGGAAAACAATTTATTTAGGGGTTTCACCCACATGGTGACTAGTTCCATGAAAAAAATTGAAAAAATATATATAAGTATATAATATGTGAGTATAGATATGCATACATATATATATCACTAGGAAAGTAATTTCATGCTGTCTTTTTCTGTAAGGCTAGGGACTCTAGATAGAAGCAAGACATTCCCTTGACATATATTTATGGTAAATTCTTGCCATCGTTTTACAGAGAAAGGAATTCCCAGAGCAATCTATTTCTGGGTTTGTCCAGAGCAGTTGTTGAAGTCATAATTAAAACATTTTCCTTGGTTAGAAAGGGTGGAGAATTGGACCTTTGGCTGTGCTGCCGAGGGGAATGGCTAGTCACTGCTGAGGAGGTAGCATTCTTTCCATCCATAAATCAGTGGCTTAATCCTTAGCAACAGACCCTAATCATTGCTTCAGGCTTTTCAGCCCAGTTTAACCAACAGAGTGAGAGAGACATGCAGAAAAGTCTAGTTGTTCGTATATTAATTAAATTCCATATATCATCACACCATGTTTAAGGTCGCAGGAACAAAAGTTAGAAAACTCTGCCAGCTTCCAAGTGACTACATGTTTAATGACTGAGAAGAACAGTCTAACTGTGATGTTAAACATGCAGCCTGGCATGTCTTGTAAAAGCTTTAAAAGCCTTTCTCTTTCCTTAAACCTTACGATAAGCTGCTTTTAGAAGAGTTCCAAGGGAATATTTGCCACCTATTGAAGACTTCAAGCTTATTGTCTTTTATCAGACCACAGTATCTTAAATATTTAATGATATTCTCTTCCTTTCTTTGACTTAGAAAAAGCACAAGGTCAAATTCTTTGCACTGCTACCTGCATTTTTTGGGAGATCAAGGATAGTTTTTCAGGCTGTGCTTGAATACTTTGTGATTATTGAAGACCTTAATTAACTAATGTTAACTTAATTAAGTTACTAACTTAACTTCATAACTTGATTATTGAAGACATTAACTTAGTTAACTAACTAGTATTTGTGTCATCTTGAGAAAATTTCGAAATTCAGCTGGGCTTTCATTTTCCTTCTACTTTATTTTTTGGTATAATAGCATTAGTAAGATTAGTTATGGTACAATGGAAAATATAAAATGTAGAAAACAACTATTGATGTTGGCTTTGAGTTTAAATTATGATAAGAAGTAATTTAACTAGGTTGAATTCTCTGGTCTAAGGACACACCTGGTTTTCACCTCAATGCTTTAGCTTAGGCCTTGGCTGAGCTATGCTTTTTCTTCATTTTATCCTTACCTTCAGTTTTAAAAATTACCTCTTACCCACCCCATAAGTGGGATTTATGGTTCATATGACAGATCAATTTTGAGTTTACTGAGAACCCTCCAAACCATTTTCCATAGGGGTTGGAACAGGCAGCATTTCCACCAGCAGTGGCCAAGTGGTTGGTCTCAGGTGCATTGGTGGTGTTAAAAAGGACAGGACTAAATAGCCAAAGGCAACAACAATTCGATCAACAGACCCAGATTTTAACAATCTAAACTTAAATTGGGCCTGTTATTTTGGCAGGCTGGGGTGCAGGGGGATGTAGTTATGTGACGCACTTGGGGAACACTGGTGGTGGGATTGGCCCTGATTCGTTGTATGCCTGAAACCCAACTATGAAAGACTTTGTAAATATCAATGGTTTCAATAAAATAAATCACCTCTTATAAATAAAAAATGAACTGATTCCCGAATCTGTGCTGCTACAGATTCTGGATATAACAGCTTTTTGAAATTCTTTCACTATTAATATTGGGACTAGATGATGATTTTCTTGTCTGATTATACTATAGGCATTGGT
>PVKC010048422.1:0-10895 GCA_004027635.1 Crocidura indochinensis | reverse complement strand
AGAAAAAGGACAAGGTAAAGTTACAGTGGAAGGACAATCACCCATAAACAGAATTCACAGAAGGCCCCTTGCTGATATCTTAACATTGAACTTTCAGCCAAAGAACATTAAGAAAAATAGGGGGCCGGGCGGTGGCGCTGGAGGTAAGGTGCCTGCCTTGCCTATGCTAACCTAGGACGGACCGCAGTTCGATCCCCTGGTTCCCTAGATGGTCCCCGGTGCCTGCCAGGAACAACTTCTGAGTGAATAGCCAGGAGTAACTTACCCTGAGCATCACCGGGTGTGGCCCAAAAAACCAAAAAAAAAAAGAAAAAGAAAACAGAACCCATGTACAATTACTTTGTCCCTCAAGTCCCCAGATTGTGATACATATTTCTTAGCAGCACATCAAGCAATCTAAAGCCATAAAACTTATGTAACTCCTTAAACATTGAAGACATAGTACTTTTTTACATTTCCATGCATATGCATATTAGTTTAAGTTAGCTTCAAAAATGGGTTTTTCTTAAGGATAAGAGTCAAAGGAACACAGTAAAAACGATGTTAGAGTGGCAATAATTGTTTGTATCGGCCCACCAAAATATGGGAGACATGGAAAGGAAAATCCTTGGCCTAAATACAAGGAGACCCTACCTCTGAAGTTTCCTGGCATAAGACCAACTCTTGGCTCCAGGCAAACTAGATTGCCCAATCCAAGTCGTTGTCTGTAGAGCCAACACACTTTTATTTTTCACACAGTCTCTGTTGTTGGTATCATGTTTCTGTATTAAAGAAACTGGAATCTGCATATCCTATATTGCAGTTAGGATGGTGCAGAGTGTCCTCTCGTTTCACCTCACAGTTAAAGGGCAGTGCAGAAAGCCCTGTCCAATATGCAGGTCGTTGATGTTCTTAAGTCTTGTCAGTAATAACACCATTTTAGTAATTAATTTTACAGAGCTAGTCTTTTAGCTTTTTTTGGGTCACATCCGGCAGTGGTCAGGGTGTGCTGCAGCCTGATTACTCCTAGCTCCATGCTCAGAAAATCGCCCTTGCAGGCATGGGGGACCATATGGGATGCCGGAATTTCGAACCCCTGTCCTTCTGCATGAAAGGCAAATGCCTTACCTTCATTGCTATCTCTCCGGTCCCCTTTTAGCTTTTTCATAATAGTTTGAAAAGGTTTTTTTTTTGTTTGTTTGTTTTTGTTTTTTGGGGGGGATATCCCGTATCCAAACAATAGTTGTTATGCTGAAATAGTTATTTTCATCATTTCTGTCATAAATATCTCTAATCTCTCCCGCATTTTTCATTACCCCTTCCATGTATTTATAGCTACTTTGTAGCATTGCGAATGGTGATCGTGTACTTCTGAATGTCACTGACTTGCCTTCCATTTTATCATCACTGTTGCTGGTTTGCTTTGTTTTGTTTTTGAGGCCTTCCAAGAAGTGTTTAGGTACCCTTGTGGTATTTCTTAGTCAACCAGCCTTTGGGGATTACCCTGACTCCAGGGTCATTTGTGTTGATACTTAGGGAATCTGTAGTAGTGCTTGAGTTTAAACTTGGATGATCCATATATATATATATACTTGTGTAGCCCAATAAGCATATCTTTGATTATTCTGTTTGAATATCTGTTTGATTTTCTTTGATTAATACTTTTGATTGCCCTTTTTAAATGTACCTAGAACAATATTTCATAGTCTCTTGGAAAGAACAGTAACAAAGAGTTAACATTTATTGCTGCTATTCTGCTTAGGAAGTAAATAAAAAAGGTAGAAGTCAAATCTTTCATGTTGCCATCTTTTCAATTGGATGCTCCATCAAAACAATTGGCTAAAATGTTTTTTAAGCTATAGGTGTATATCTACCTATTTTATGCTCTTATGATTATCTCATGTTTTGTGTAAATAAAAATATATTCTCTATACTTTTCATTTTTAGGTGTTGAAAGTAATCGAAGTCTGAAGAGGACATAATATCATTCAATGACTATAACCTCTGCCCTCTTGGGAACTGTAGAATTAAAACTTTCTAAATGTATAAATGATACCTGGCCTGTACAGCTGTTTCCTATCCACTCTTCTTGTAAACTCTGCTGCTTTCCAACACAACTAGAGTGCAATTTTGTCGTCTTAGGAGGGAAAATGACAGTTTACAACTGTGGCCCTATTTATTACACAGTTTGTCTTTCATGTCTTAAAATTAGTCTTCACGTGCCAAGCTTACTGTATCATATAGGATTGTGCTTTTTGTACTTGTTATATTTTTGTGTATGTTTATTTTAATCTCCAATTTGAATTACCTAGCTGCTTATTTTTCTTTTCTTATTAAAATAACTTCCTTATTTTAGGAAAATAAAACACTTAGATTATATATTTCAAAATTTACCACTTAGAACACTATATGCCAACAAGATAGATCAGTACTATAAAATTCCTTGAAATGGTTTCAGAATTAAATTATTTGTGTCATCTCTGAAGTTTGCTTCTAAAAACTACTGTTTAAGCACTGAAACCTTAAAACTGCCTGGGCAATTGAGACTTGAGCAGGACTGCTTAGTTGTTATCTCAGAAATGCCTGTTGCCGAATCACTCTGGATAGAAATACTTTCACAATATTAAAATTAGGTCTCAGTTTGAGTTCAGGAAAAAAACGTATTTCTCCTTCCAAATGCTAGAATCAACATTGTTTGGTGAATGAAAACACTCTGCTTCATTTTGGTGAGCTTGGGAGTTAATACAAGACTTGGGTAGATATGGGGACTAGAGTGGCTGGAGAATAGTGGGTAGGGCACTTGCTTTGCATGTGGCCAACCAGGCTTCTATCCATGACACCCCGATTGTGCCTCAAGCCCCACAAGGAGTGATTTCCTGAGTGCAGAGCCAGGAGTAGCCCTAAATACTACCGGGTGTGGCCAACAAAAAATAAAGCAAAAAGACAATTGCATAGATAGGAATTTGTGTTCTTAATAAGATCAAATTATAGGATTAGACATACTGTTGAAATGTTAGTACTGTATTGGTCAATCTGAATTTAATAAAAAAAATTAATAGAAATTGGAGGGAAATGTGAAAGAATAAAATGATAATTTTATGAATATATAGGGAAATTTTGATCAGAAATTCCTGAGGTGTTTACACTATCATAGACTATAATGTATTGCTTACTCTAGAAATAGTAAATTGTTTGCAAGTCACTAATCTTCAACTTACTTTGGCTGTAGCCCATAAGTTTGTGATTAATACTAAGCAAACCTGGTTTTGCTGCTTGTTCTTCAGATGATTAAATCAACAGTTTCTTTTAAGAAACTATAAAAGTCATAGGGAAAAGACTTTGATACTGCTTCATCAGTTGAAGGGGTTTGACTACACTTATGGTAGCAGAAAAGGGGGTTTTAAGATTATTCAGTCAGAGAAGAAAGCTGGAAAGTTCTGTTAGGATCTGGCAGAATTAACTTTTTGAACAAAAGTTTTATACACAGATATTTGTATTAAATTTGGAGCCATAGTCAGAAGATTCGTATCATGATTGGCTTATTTTTCTATTTCCTTAACTATCGTAATTTCCACTTTTATAATAATTTTGATTTAAAAGATAAATTTATTTATTTATTTTTTTAACACTCGAAAATTATTGCTGTTAGAATCTGCAACCTTTCCTGTGTTGCTTTTAGGACTAATCAAACACTCCAAAAATTGAGATGAAACTTTATGACGAGGTTGAAATTGTAGTTAACTTGAAAAAAATGCTACAGCCATTTGCAAGGGTAGTTTTCTAAATGGAAAAAAAATGTCTGGCTGCTTTCACATAAACATAATTGTTTTCAAATGAAAACTTGCTCTGGCAATTTCTTAAATTAAGCATATTTTTTTCTATTTTGTCTGAACATGGTAGTTTCATTTTTGTAAGATTCATCACAGGTATTGGTGCTGCGTAACATGAATTGTAACTAGCATGTGGTTGGTTCAGCATTCACAATATTAGTCTTTTTTTTTTTTTGAAGTATCTTAACAGTTCTTTTCTATTTATAACTTCAAACTCATAAAATGTACAAAGCAGTCCATAATTTTGTTTTCAGTAAACAATTCTTTTGCTTTGGTAGGGCACTAAGACACAGCATTTATCCTTATAAATGAACTTCTGATCATCTGTAACATTGTCACTTCAATTTGCAGTATCTTTTTTTTTAACTGAATATATTAATGTTCCTCTGAATGTTATTGATAAGTGTTCAGAAGGAAAACTCAGTGAAATAAAAGAGTAATATTTATTCATGGTGATCAATTAAATTATTTACCTAACTTAAGAAAACTGACATGAAGACAGAGTCTGGGTCTACCTGTGGAATATGTAGGTTTAATTTCATTGCTTGAAGGTGTAGTCAAAGATAATTGGTTTGGGAAGTCATCATATAATTTTGTTTTAAGTTAACCTGCATGCTGTAAAATGTGTTTTATGTTTAAATAAAAAGGAAATTTTTGGACAATTTATGACTTAAAAATTATTCAGTGAAACACAAGGTTGATTTTCTCTGACCAAATGACAGTCTTACAGAATAGTAACTAAAATTAATACACATTCAGTCCATCGTGTTTTCTTATATCACCTATTCTGCCCTCTCCTCATCCCCCTTTCTCCCTCTGTGATGGCACAGAGGGGCCTGAGGGGCGTGCACACTGGGTTGTGCTGGGGTTATATCCGTCAGTTTAGTGCGTGTGCGCACCTGGCTACAATGTAGTTGTGGCAGGTATTGTGCTGAATGCCTGCAACAGCACCAGGAATCAGTCACACTTGAACTTCACATTTGCAGGGTAGTCACTTGAGCCATCCCTTTGCCCTGCTGCATGATTATTGGACAGCAGTTAGCCCAGTTAAGGGTTAGAAAGAATCAGTCTCCTCAGGGCCAGAGCAGTACAAAGGGTAGGTTGTTTGCATGACACTTGCCAACCTGAATTCAGTTTCCCACATTCCATATAGCCCCCTAGACCAACCAGAGTAATTCCTCAGTGCAGAGCCAGGAGTAATCCCCGAGCACTGTCTCAGGTGAGTGAGACAAATCCAAAAAGTAATAATGAGTACATCTGTTTTTCAGTGTAGTCTAGAGTGTTTTTTCTGTAACTGCAGGTCTGCAAAGTCATTGCTGCTTTTAACACATGCTTTTCATTTGATAATGTTAGATTAGATTTGTTTCATTTGATAATGTTTGTGTGGGAGGCACACCCAGTAATGCTTGGGGGTTACTCCAGACTGTATTCAGGAATCTCCTGGCATTGCTTGGGTCAGCCACATGCAAAGCCTAACCTCTGCTATCACTCTGATCCAAATACTGTTAAATTTTAAAACTAAAAACACTTAAGAATTATTTAATTTCCAGGGCCAGAGAGATAGCACAGCAGTAGGGCATTTGCCTTGCACCCAGCCGATCCAGGGCAGACGGTGGTTCGAATCCCAGCATCCCATATGGTCCCCTGAGCCTGCCAGGAGCAATTCTGAATGCAGAGCCAAGAGTAACCTCTGAGTATCGCCGAGTGTGACCCAAAAACCAAAGGGGAAAAAATCATTTAATTTCCGCCTTAGCTTTTCACTGGTGTAAAAAAGGTTGAAAATCACTGGCCTATGATTCTTTTTATCTTGACTTATATAAATGTTCAGGTTTCCGAACCAGAACAATAATAGTACAACGGGTAGGGCATTTGCCTTAAAGGATCCAGGTTTATTCGGTATCCCTATATGGTCCCTGAGGCTGCCAGGAATGATTTTGGAGCTTTAGAGCCAGAAGTAATAACCTGAATGCTCTCAGGTCTGTCTCAAAAAAACAAGTATTTAGGTTACTTTTTCTTTTTTCTTTTTTTTTTTTTTTTTGGCCACACCCTGAGCAGGGGTTACTCCTGGCTATGCGCTCAGAAATTGCTCCTGGCTTGGGGGGACCATATGGGACGCCCGGGGATAGAACCCCTTGCAGTCCATCCTAGGTTAGCATGTGCAAGGCAGACACCTTACTGCTTGTGCCACTGCTCCAGCCCCTCAGGTTTACTTTTTTAATGGTTTCTTCATTAAACTATTCAGTCATTCAGATTTAGTTGGAGAAATGGAAGAAACACTTGCTTAAATTAATAGTGTTGACTGGCTTCCACCCTTTTTGTTTATTATTCTTATATTACTATGAAAGTTTTAATCACATAAAGGTAAACAACTAGTGAACCTCCAAATTTTAGTAGTTTTCAACTCAGATAATTTTGTTTCACACAGCCCCATTCTTATGTCTCTCCCCATGAATGTTTGAAGAGTCCAGGTTATTCTGGATTTTTTGTAAATACTTCAATATATGTTTGGAATAAAGTCCTAAAAACACAAGTATCAGAGCGTATGGTTCAAATTAGGTGCTGCGGTCAGTTCCCAGACCACTAGGTGTGGCATCCACAATAATCCATCACACACCCCAAGTTAGTAGTCTCTTTTGTTTTTGTTTTGGGGCCACACCCGGCGGTGCTCAGGGGTTACTCCTGGCTGTCTGCTCAGAAGTAGCTCCTGGCAGGCACGGGGGACCATATGGGACACCGGGATTCGAACCAACCACCTTTGGTCCTGGATCGGCTGCTTGCAAGGCAAATGCCACTGTGCTATCTCTCCGGGCCCAAGTTAGTAGTCTCTTAAAGTCTAACCTTTTATTTAGAACTATTTAAATCAGGGTCTAGAGAGATTGTATGGCGGTATCAAATTGATCCGGTATGGTGGTCTGAATCCCAGCATGCCATATGGTTCCCCCGAACCTGCTTGGAGCACTTTCTTTTTGATTTTTTTGTTTTGTTTTTGGGTCACACCCAGCAGCGCTCATTGGTTACTCCTGGCTCTGTGCTCAGAAATCGCTCCTGGCAAGCTAGGGGACCATATGGGATGCCGGATTTGAACCACTGTCTTTCTGCATGCAAGGCAAACATCTTACCTCCATGCCATCTCTCTAGCTCCAGCCAGGAGCAATTTCTGAGCACAGAAGCTGGAATAACCTCTGAGCGCCACTGGGTCTACTTAAATCAGGTCCAAAGAGTACAGCTGGCAGTACACTTGCCTTGACACGTGGCCAATCCGGTTTCAATCCCATATGACCCTCTAAACCCCATAAAGAATCCTCAACCCAATCAAGCCCAATCAATCAATCTAAGCCCAATCTAGAATCCCTGAGTGTGGCACTCCCCTCCACCCATCTCAGCCCCCCCCCCAAAATGACTAAAATCAAGAGTCAACTAAAATACATTGGATGAATCCACTGTCTCATTTTTCTGTGGTTTATACAGGTTATTTGTCTTGTTCATAATTACAGATTTTACTGATTGCATCTTTTGTATAATGTGTAATACATTCCTATGTCCTTAATACTTTGTAAATTTAAAATCCACAACTGTGCGGTTCAGGTTTTTGCTGTGCTTGCAGGGGGCATCATTACTCAGAGGCAGCATTCCATTGAAAATTCCATTACATTGAAAATTCGTCAAGTTTCATTGTCTCTTCCTAGGTTATTAGCTACCATTGACAATGTGTAGATTTACCAACTAGATCTGTAAATCTTGTTTTTTTTGGGGGGGTCACACTCAAAAAATGTTCAGGGGTTACTTAGTCCCAGCTCTATACTCAGTTCACTCCTGGCAGTGCCAGAATGGAAGCCAGGCCTCCCAGATACAAAAATTTTGATTAGCTCTTTGAGTTGTCTCTCCACCCCAGGAGAGATCATTTGTTGATTGTTGCATGAATATGTTGAGTCAACGGCTGATATATTCAGTGTTCCCATCTTCTCTATTCTCTGAATAAACTTATATTCTTTGTTTTGATTTGGAGCTATTCAGCAATGATCAGGATTACTCCTGGCTCTGTACTCAGGAATCATTCCTGGAGGTCCACAGGAGACCATATGGGATGCCAGGAATTGAATCTGGGTTGGCCCTGGACCAAGCAAGCATCCTACTCTCACTGTATTATCTTCGCCCCTAGAATAGTCTAAATCAGTGGTCAGCAAGCTTCGGCTTGCGAGCTCGCCACATGCGACTCTTTACACTTTTTTTTTTTTTTTTTTTTTTTTTTTTTTTTTTTTTTTTTTTTTTTTTTTTTTTTTTTTTTTTTTTTTTGGTTTTTGGGTTACACCTGGCAGCGCTCAGGGGTCACTCCTGACTCTGCACTCAGAAATCGCCCCTAGCAAGCACGGAAGACCATATGGGATGCCGGGATTCAAACCACTGTCCTTCCGCATGTAAGGCAATGCTTTGCCTCCATGCTATCTCTCTGGCCCCTCTTTCCACTTTTGAATGCAGCTCTTCTGTGTGGCGGGAGGCCGCTCCAGGAGTCAGGACTCTGCTCCTAGCCTCTGTCAGTGCGTGCCCTGTGTGGAGCCCCGGCTGCTGGCTCCACACAGCTCCAGTCGGGTCATGTCGTATGAGGGGCCGTGACTTTCTGTGTGGCACCGCAGCGTTGAAGTAGCATCTTTTCTCTGCTGCCCTCAGAAGAAGGTGTTCACTATCCAGAACTAACAAACTGCATTCAAAAACTGCATTTCATGGTGGATATTACTTCATGTCTAAATCAGCTTAAGCATAAACTACAGAGGAAAGGAAACAATTTTTTCAATGTAGAAGAAGTTATTTCGTTTAAAAAATTATCTGGGCCCGGAGAGATAGCACAGTAGTGTTTGCCTTGCAAGCAGCCAATCCAGGACCAAAGGTGGTTGGTTCGAATCCCGTTGTCCCATATGGTCCCCCATGCCTGCCAGGAGCTATTTCTGAGCAGACAGCCAGGAGTAACCCCTGAGCACTACCGGGTGTGGCCCAAAAATCAAAAAAAAAAAAAAAAAGTAGCTGTTTTTGCTTAAGATTTTGACAGAAACTTTGATTCACTTTCCAAGCCTGTTGAAACATCGCCAAGAAAATAATTCTGATATTGACATTACCTATTTTAAAACATCACTTTTAAATATGAAGGAAGCTTTCTTTTCTCAAGAGGTTTCAGGATTTTAAACAGCAGAGCAACATAACATTGGCCTTTGTTAAAAAACCTCTGGATGCTACTGTAACGGAATTAAATTTTTCTCCCTTTAATATCGACATTGGCAACTTTGAAATGCAATTGCTGGATTTCAAAAACAAAGAACTGGAGCTCAAAATTTGAACGTCTTTGTGCTAATTTATAAAGATTGGAGAAACACAAATGTGAACTTACTTCACAGCACAAGTGGTCTGCTTTGAAAGACCTGAAGAAGGAAAATATGTTGATTTTTAACACCTGGAATAGTACTCCTGACTCATTAATCAACTAAAAAATCTAACGTTTGCTGTTCTTTCCTTGTTCGGATCCACATATTTGTGCGAAAAATCATTTTTAAGCATGAATCTTATCAAGAGTAAATTGAGAAATCATCTCATCGATGAGAATCTGGAATCAGCCTAAAATTATAAACAACAACATACAAACCTGACTATCCAAGGAAATGCAAGGTCAATGTTCATTAGTGTTTGTGACTTTATCATTGTCAGGATGTAATTTTCTCTACATTGTAAGGCAAATTATATGGAATTTAACATCAATAAATAATATTCTAAAGTTTTTGTTTTATCAGTTGTGTTATTTGTATCCTCCCGACCTATGTGGATACTTGCATGCAGAATATTCTCAATAAAAATTTATTGAAACTAAAAACAGTGTACCATACTATGTATTTTCGGTTTTATTTATTTTTTATTTTTTATTTATTTATTTATTTATTTTTGGGTTTTGGGTCACACCCGGCAGTGCTCAGGGGTTACTCCTGGCTCCATGCTCAGAAATTGCTCCTGGCAGGCACGGGGGACCATATGGGGCACCGGGATTCGAACCGATGACCTTTTGCATGAAAGGCAAATGCCTTACCTCCATGCTATCTCCCGGGCCCCATATTTTCAGTTTTAAAAAAGTGGCTCTCAAAATAAATTTCAATCCTGGTTTTGGCGAGATTTGGCTCAGTTGAAAAAAAAAAGGTTGCCCACCACTGACCTAGATGAACTCTTCCATATCTTATATCGCCAATAGAGCCACATTACTGAAATCACCTTGATCAGCCTCATAATTGGAGGGAGAAAAATGGATGGTACCAAGATCAGACAGTCATATATTCATTTGGTGGAAATAAAAAATGATCAGACTTGGGGCTGGAGAGATAGCATGGTGATAAGAGTGTTTGCCTTACATGTGGAAGGATGGTGGTTCGAATGCTGGCATGCCATATGGTCCCCCGAGGTTGCCAGGAGTGATTTCTGAGAGTAGAGCCAGGAGTAACCCATGGCACTGCCTGGTGTGACCCAAAAACCAAAAAAAAAAAAAAAAATCAGACTTGAATACCAAATCCAAAGTCAACAACAACAGAATTGATACCCAATCTACAACAAACTGTACAAGGGGGGAATAGTTGCACTAGCATTAGTGGGGTGGGGTAAAAGAGGGAGAAGTTGGATGCATTCTGGGAACAGGAGTGGAGGGAAGACAACACTGGTCATGGAAATGGCCCTCATTTATTATCACTATGTGCCTTAAATATTACTGTGAAAGATTTGTATTCACTTTGACCATAATAAAAAAATTTTTTTAATTAATAATAAAGTTTTATATAAGCATGACATAAATACATCAGTTGGGGAAGAAAAATTGAGGCCAATAGGCTAAAGCAAGTGCCTGCAAGCAGTTGGAGATGGCATCCTCCTGCCATTTTTCTTTTTTTTCTTTTTTTTTTTTGGTTTTGTTTTTGGGCCACTCTCAGTGATGCTCAGGGGTTACTCCTGGCTAAGCGCTCAGAAATGTTTCCTGGGGGCCGGGAGATAGCATGGAGGTAAGGCGTTTGCCTTTCATACAAAAGGTCATCGGTTCGAATCCCGGTGCCCCATATGGTCCCCCGTGCC
>PVKC010048421.1:0-10901 GCA_004027635.1 Crocidura indochinensis | reverse complement strand
GATGACCTTTTGCATGAAAGGCAAACGCCTTACCTCCATGCTATCTCCCGGCCCCTGTCTTTGTATTCTTGTCTTTGTTTCCTTTGAGATTCAGAAGCTTTGAATTTAATGTAGTCCTGTTTGCAAGCTTCTACTTGCTTGGTCAGTGGTATTTTATCATTAAAGATGCCTTGGGGCCCGGGAGATAGCATGGAGGTAAGGCGTTTGCCTTTCATGCAAAAGGTCATCAGTTCGAATCCCGGTGCCCCATATGGTCCCCCGTGCCTGCCAGGAGCAATTTCTGAGCATGGAGCCAGGAGTAACCTCTGAGCACTGCCGGGTGTGACCCAAAAACCAAAAAGAAAAAAAAAAGATGCCTCTAGTTTCAAAATCATGGAGAATTCTGCCTATGTTTTCCTCTGGTACCTTATGAATTCAGTCTGATAGTAAGATCTTTAAACCATTTTGATTTGATTTTGATGTATGGTGTTCATGGCAGCACTATGCACAGTAGCCAAAATCTGGAAACAACTCATGTGTCCAAGAAGAAATGAGTGAATAAAAAAGCCATACACATATAATGAAATAACTACAGCCATTAGAAAAAATCATGTAGTAATGAAATTTGCTGATACGTGGATGTACATGAATGAGTCAAAGGAATGAGAGCAAACATAAAAGATAACACTTATTTTCAGGATATAAAGAAATATAGTAAGAATCACATTCAAAGACAAAGGCAAGGAGGACTGATCCTTAGTAGAAAGCTTGCTATAATAAGGGGAGAGTGGTTAGACCAGAATAGGGAACTTCTATGAGCTTGATAGTGGGAAGTGATCATTCTTCATAAGAACTGAGGGCTGGGGTCGGGCGGTGGCGCTAGACATAAGGTGCCTGCCTTGCCTGCGCTAGCCTTGGACGGACCGCGGTTCGATCCCCCAGTGTCCCATATGGTCCCCCAAGCCAGGAGCGACTTCTGAGCGCATAGCCAGGAGTAACCCCTGAGAGTCACCGGGTGTGGCCCAAAAACCAAAAAAAAAAAAAAAAAAAAAAAAAAACTGAGGGCTATTAAGAGGCAAAACAATATGCATGGTGCCTTTTCAGTAAAAAATATTACAAGCTACAGTGCCTGAAAGAAAAGCATCTGCCATAGAGACAGGTTGGGTACATTGGTTAAGGGTCAGCTGCTTGAACATTTTAAGACTAAAACTCAAACATGAACAGTTTTTTATCTCACAATAATTAAAACAAAGAAACCTAAAAATTTTTTAAAACAAATCTAAAACAAATACCAAGCAAAACATTTTAAAACAAAAAATTAAAACAAAGACATGATTGGACCTTGGATTATCTATGAGGCTGCGTATCTTCCATACATTTTTGTTGTGTTTAAATGCTATCAGAACATTTAGAAATAAAGTTTTATCATTTGTCAATACTGGCAGGGATATAAAACTGTTCAATTATCATGGAATAAAATATTTAAAATTTCCCCTTAACATAGCTCTTCTATAATATACATGATATAATATCATATAATAAATATGATAAAATTTTGGTTATATATTAAAGTATAATTGAAAATAAGTCATTGAAGAAATATTCACATATCTAATATATTATTCACAATAGTCAAAAGCTAAATATGACCCATATATCCATCAATAGATGAACAGAAAAATAAAAATATAGTATAAATATATAAATGTAGAATAAAAATACCCTTAAAGAGGAAGACAATCTTGTCATATGCTACAACATGAAGGAACCTTGAGTATATTATAGTAAGGGAAAAACCCAAAGGAATAAAGACATAAATAATCTAAGGTGGATTAGTTTATAGAAATAAAAAATAGAATATTAATTACCAGGGTGGGGGGCTAGGAACAAAAGAACTTGTTCTTAATGAATGCAATTTAAATTCTTCGAAATAAGATCTATCTCAGAGCAGTGTGACTATTGCTAATTTTATTGAATTGTCTAAAAAATGGTCAGTACTGTGCATACTATATGCATTTTACTACACAGAAATACATTTTACAAAATGAAGAAAAGAGCCTTCATGCATGTATTTGCATATGTTACATGTGTTCATATATTCTCACACTTCTTAAATTAAAGAAGTCTGCATAAGAAGTGAATGCAGTGGCCAAGGTAGAAATGAGACAGATCATTATTTCCTTTTCAAGTTGCTTTGATTAAAATAATTCTTCTCTTTCCCATTTCCTTTCCTTTGTGGTTGCAATGTCTAGAAACTTGACTGGGGTGCAGTGATAAACACACACTTTGTTATGGCACTGAGGATCATAGAGGGTGATGTTCCCAGGACATCATGTTCAGCTGTTCATGGTTTGAGCTCTTGGCCTCAGTCTTGCAAGGCAGACCAACTCTCTCCAGGGTCTGTTAGCTATTCGCAGGTGCCAATATTGTTCTAACTTTGAGACTCAAGAATGTAGTGCCAACTTTAAAAAAAGAGTACATGAAAGCAATTTTTGAAAGCTTTATAAATTGCAAGGAGAGTTTTTGAGGATAACTAATAATTGGCAAAAATCATGTCAGTCACAGACTTTCGTACAGTCACTAAATATTAATCAGAGTTTCTGGATTAGTGAAAATGTATAGGTGTTGGCAAAACAGTCACTGGACAGTACATGTTTGTCCCTAACCCATTTCCCTTGTGCTACTATTTAATCTGATTATCAAAACATATTCTTCGATCAAGAATCAATACCATTTCTGATAAAGTTTCCCAAAAGTATATGAGTTTCAAGTTAAACATTTCTAGTGGTTGTGACTTGAAACCAACTGAGATAAAGATTGAATCTGGGTTCCTACAGGCTGTGTGTGAGAGAGAGATAGGATAAGGACTTAATATCAAGACATGTCCCCCAAATAACACTTCTCAAAGATCAGATGACATTTTGATGGCATTAAAATAAATTTAGAATTAGGTTAAACTATTACTGCATCATGAATCTTAAGATACCAATGATTCACCTGGAAATAAAAATTATTTGATCCATGATGAAATTGAGTATAAAGCAGAAGAAAGGTATTTTTTTCCTTTCTGAGGGCACATAGAAGTGGTCATGCAAAATAAAAATTACTAATCCAAACAGCCTAAATTTATGAGCATGGTCCATCCACTATGATATACTAATTGATGCCTTTAAGGTCTAATCTGATCAGTCTGCTTGGCTTTTAGTCCATGTCAGAATTTGAAATTTTGTATCAAAATGTAAAATAACTATGTTCTTTTTTCTTCTGAAGGCTATTTTTGCCCAGATTAAGACTGAAGGTTTACAATTGTGATGGAAATATCAAATTACAAATCAATATATTATACATAAAAATCACCTTTGGTTTTTGGAGCCAGAACAATAATATACTGGAGTAAGATATTTGTCTTTCACATGATTACTATGGTTCAATTTCAGGAGCAACATATGGTCCCCTGATTCCTGCAGGAGTGATTGCTGAGTGCAGAGCCAGGAGTAAGCCTGAAGAACTACCAGGAGTGGGCCCCAAACAAAAACAAATAATTAAATGAATAAATATTTGGTCCATATAAAGTACAGATAATATACTATAAAGTTGAATAAGCATAGTTAGTACTATACATTTATCAGATTAATTTGGAAAGGTCATACATGATGATACTCATGGATTACTCTTGGCTCTGCACTCAGAGATGTCTCCTGGCAATGTTCAGGGGGACTATGTAGGTGCAAATAATTGAACTGTGATTTGCCACAGTATCCCTGAGCAACCCTAGGGTAAGCACTTTAATCCCTGTATTTAGTTCTTAACTTTTTTTTTTTTTTTTGATTTTTGAGCATCCGGTGATGCTCAGGGGTTACTCCTGGCTATGCGCTCAGAGGTCGCTACTGGCTTGGAGGACCATATGGGAAACCGGGGGATTGAACCTTGGTCCGTCCTAAGCTAGCGCAGGCAAGGCAGGTACCTTACCTCCAGCACCACTGCCCGGCCCCTAGTTCTTAACTTTTAATGTTAAAAACTCATCAACCAGGCCCACTTTTACTGCTTATTACACATCTAAAAGTAGTTTACTTATTTTACTTTTGGCATTCTGATATAAAAATTTTAATGATAAGCATTAATGTACATAACAATACTACATCCTTATTATTTTTCCCCTCAAGGTAAACTCAATTCCATATGCCTATTCTCACTGTTTCATTTGGCCATTTAGTAATCTAAATATATTTATATTCTACATATGTAAGAGATTATCTTGCATCTGTCACTTTCTTTTTGACTTACTTTACTCACTATTTTTCAAATTGATCCACATGGAAGCAAACTGCAAGCTTTTGTCTTTTCTTATATTTGAGGAGTAGTTCAATTGTGTATAGACCAATTTCTTTATCCGGTTATCTGTTCTTGGACATTTGAGTTATTTCCAAAATGTGGCTATTTAACATAGAGGACAGACATCTTTTCTCAATTAAGCATCAAGTCATAAAATTGCTGGATTATATGAAAATTCAAATGTTAGTGTTTTGAGAAGTATCCATATTGTTTTCCACAAAGTGAACTATTTCACTTTCTCATCAGCAGTGAATGATTGTTCCTAAAAAGATTCAGTTAGATTATCGAAGCTACCCAAAATTCATGTAAAGTAGGGCATGCCAAGCCAATGGAGTCATCCATTTCCCTCTTTCAAGATCCCTCCAGCATTCAAATAATTGGATACTTAAATTTTAATTGGAGGTGACAACACTCATCCCATTACCAGTAAGACCTGTAGAGTCAAACAGTCATTGTTCCCATATCCTCACTGATTTGTTACTCCTCCCTTAGTTGTGTGCTGAATCAGTAGGGGGTGTGGTATTCCTAGAGAGATGACAGTTGTTCTTCTAGCATATTAAACATAGAACTAACATAGAACTAACACAAATCAGAGCTGCTGCTAAGCATGTTATGCTGTACCAGACAGTCTCCCTTTTGGTACAAAGAAAGATCTATTCCCTAAAGGGTTATGATAGTGTCCACATTGAGAGATAATTAGGAGACATGGCATTTTACATGGGCGCTTTCAAAAACCAGGCTCTCTGAGGAATGTAGGGATGGTTCCTTAACAGTAAAATCTCAGGATCATGGCAATCAATGGTAAGAATCCATATTCCAAAAATGTTCCTTCATCTTTCATTATGTCTTTTGCTACATTCCAGATCATTCCTTGTTAATCCCAAATAGACTACAGTTGTTTTTTACCCCAATTTACATGTACCAGTATTCCAGCATGAGTCATATTTATGGGTTATATGTTTCTCCTCACTAAGAATGTATGCTCTACTTTCCAACTATAATATATATTACTTATTCAGTAAATAGTTGTTGAAACATGGAATAAATGACAAATTTATTTCTGATGTATTTTCTTTCTTTTAGTTTTTTTGGGGGGTGGGGGTAGGGAGGTCATATCCGGCAATACTCAGGGGTTATCAGGGGTTACTCCTGGCTCTAAGCTCAGAAATCGCTCCTGGCAGGCTTAGGGGACCATATGGGATGCCAGGATTCAAACCACCTTCCTTCTGCATGCAAGGCAAATGCCCCAATGCTGTGTTATCTCTTCAGCCCTCTTTTTCCTCATTGACAAGTTAAGTAGTCTATGTTATGGAAACATTATGCTTTCATAATTGTATATAAAATAAGATATACATTGTACTATTTGTGTTTGTGAACCTATTATTTTTCTCATGTATATTCATTGATCTATTTTTTTTGTATTGTATGTGTTCTCTTAAATAACTTTCTTGATCTTTTTTTAAAAATGCAGCTATCTCATATTAAAGTGTAGATTTTGCTACATGTCAATCAAAATGAGTCAGGACTCCAAAACTAACATTCTAGAAGAGGGTAAAATGTTCTTTTCCTGTTACAATTCATCTACCAACAGTGCATTTAACTGGCCAGGGAGAAAGCAATTTTAGATTAGGTAGTTCTGGGCGTTTCCTTGATCTCTAGAACTTAAAAGCGATGGAGAGTTCACATGTGTTCAAAGATTTGGGTAACACTGGCACTAAGTGCCTGGCTCCTCAATGGTCCTGAGTCACCCCTGAAGAAAGTCACTTGAGTTAGAAATTTTGCCTTTCTTGTCGTCGTCTCAGAAACATTGCCTCTCTTACACAATAGATGAGTTTCCTAAAAAGTCGCTTGTAATCTGAACCACATTTACACCCTAGACCAATACTTAAAAAAAAAAACCTTCAGTGCTTAAAAAAAAACTGACCTACCTGCAATTTATATGTGTTGAAATAAAATTTCCTACTATCGGAATTTCTACATCATGTGTTTTTCCTGCACATGACTATCATCCACTAAATATCCATTTAAATCGACAGTAAAACGGTTTGATACATTGGGAGAAAGAGACTTTTGAGAAATATAAGGAGTAGAGGGGAAAGGCTGATAATCAACGCACCAAAAATTTAATAAGGTTATGATTTTCATTGGGAAAAGGTTGAGTTGTGGTGATAACAATGTCATTTTTATGAAGGTCTCATGAAGCCAAACTATTTTTGTGAAAACAGTATTAAATCAAACCACACTGCTGCATACTAGAAATTTTTGGAAACACAGCGGAACATTCCAAGATAAAATATTAGGTCATTTGAGGGCTTGAGGTGGGGTGAAGTAAACTAAATGACTCCTCAATTTTTTTTAGCTGAAAAGTGTATTTGTTGTAAAGGACAGGAGCATGACATTTTAATCAAGATTAAAAATCATACACTTTTTAAATAAGTGTTTATTGCATAGCCACTATATGTCTGAAACTGCAAAAATTGAGATTGTGACAAGGGAAATTTTTCAGTATACTTCTTATAGGAAACCAATAATCTTGACCTTGCTTTGTTGTTCAGAGGAGGGTAATTGTGGTCCAGACATGGATCTGTATAGCTTTTAGTTTGCTCATTTATAAAATATTCACAAATATGTATTAAATATATTTGTTTAAATAAACATATTTAATAAATATAAATACATTTAAGTAATTAAATATATTTATTTTAATTATTTATTAAAATTAAACTAAGGTACACAGCCACAAACAGTACAATGTATATCTTCTTTTTTTTTCTTTGTTTTGGTTTTCCTGGCCACACCCATTTGATGCTCAGGGGTTACTCCTGACTAAGCGCTCAGAAATTGCCCCTAGCTTGGGGGGACCATATGGGACACTGGGGAATCGAACCACGGTCGTTGTGATCTTTCCTTGACTAGCCCTTGCAAGGCAGACACCTTACCTCTAGGGCCACCTCCCCAGTCCCTGTATATCTTATTTTATATACTATGCAGCTACTAGTTTAAAGATAGCAAATGAAATATCTTAAAAGGACTAAAGGAATTTCACATGAAAGGCACATTTTTCACTGTAGCCAAGATGGTAATTTAAGTCAGCAAAGTGCTATTTAAGACATGCAAATGGAAATTGACCAAAGGCTCAAACATCCTATTGACGCTGCTATTTTTCCTCTTCCTATCCCTTTTCTTTTTTTCACCTTTCAGTTTCATTTGGGTATGTGTGGCAACTTAATTTGACAAGATGAATTAGGAAAGTCAGAGATAGTTCAGAGCAGGAGAAAACAAATGCATTCATTTTCATTTTGATAGATGAAGAGGAGCTATAGATGGGTATGTTCCGACTTCGTTGTCAGCGCAGAGAAATAAAAGGTCAACACATCCTAATTCTGACTTATCCTTAGTACAACCCAGGGGCAGGCTGCTAGCAGGGCCACAGAGGAATTTCAAAGAGGTCCTGAAATCCCCTGCCTCCCTCTGAAAGAAACCTCAGGATATGGAAGATCTGAAAGGAAACCAGAACGATGGCATGCATCGTTGGACAAGAACTTATCTGGTTTCTAAAGTCATCATGAAAGTGAAAAACAGGAGTGATCATTGCTTATATTTTACCATGTATTCTGGTGTTGAACAATTTAACCTCTTTCAGGTCTCTCCATTTAGATGACCTGGATTTCCATTCTATAAGTCTTCATTCTATTTGCTTTATTGACTAAAACAATTCTTTCCACTTCCAGTTCAAAACTGTCCACCCAGAATTCTTCTTTGGAAGTAGTACCAAAGCTATCCAAGTCATCATGGCATTTATTGTCAACCCCCCACAATATTCTCCTGCAGTATTATTTTCTGTATTGCCTGGAACATATCCTTAAAATCTTCATGAAGTTTCCCTCCCACATCAGTAAAGTCATTTTTAATCTCCATTTTTCCTGGGGCATCCTGGGGTCATCTATGAACATAATAAGTACCAATCTGTCTTGGTGCCATCTCTGATCTGTTGCTGAAAATATGAAATTTCTATAGTCCTAGAATCTACCCAATAGATATTATTCTCCCATGCTATGGCATTTCCTTCTTGGACTCATTTGCACTTTTATAGCTCTCTTGTTCAGGAATTGTAGTGTGAGTCCCTAAGGCTTTGGACATCTGTTTTCATAACATTAAGTTCAAGCTCTTTTTCATATCCCCAGCTCCTTCTTGCAAAGGATACACCTTAGCACCAGGGACTGTGAGCCTTTGGATGAATGTGATGGTTTAAAATGCTTATTTTTAATTCTTCCAAAGCTTTGTGCAAACCTCTTTAAATCTGTACAAATATCAGTGATTTACAGTGGTTCACTGGGGACATGTTGCATAGCCTGCAAACAGCTTCTGCATAAAAAGCACATTGTGTTATGTTTGTGTCTCTTATAATCCAAGAGAATGAATCAGCTTAACATAATATTTAATAAAAACAGCAACTCATTAGAGTGCAGCTACTTCGAGGCAGAAGTATCTGAGAGATCAGGTTGGCATTTGTCAATTGGAACAGAAGGCTTTGCTGACAGGGATAAGAGAGTGTCAAAAGAGAATGGTCTTTTCCCATTAGGCAAGGTAGTGCTTTGGATTGCTTACATGGGCTCACTAGCCCATGACTGTTGGTTCCCATTTCATCAAATGACAATATTTCCAAATTGTTTTTCTTTTACTATAATACCAGATTTAGAAGGACTCTGCACAGATTCCTGTGTTTATTGGTGCTAGATACATGATGCTCAAAAGAATCCAAGAAGTTGCTTGCTAACTGGAAGATCTGAAAGTCAAGGTGCAAAAGAACCAAAACACTAATTTAAACTCACACAATGAGTCACCAGGCAACCCTAGGAAACAAATCCAAGTTTCTTGTCTCATAATACACAGCTTGTCATCTCATGAACATAAGTTAGAAATGCCAGAAAGAAAATAAATCAAGGTTCGAATTCCAACTGTCACTTGTAAATCAAGTGACAAACGACTCCCACTTCCCCGAGCTTCTGTTTTCATACCATTAAAATTGTAATCAAACCCACCTCATGGGCTGTTCTGGGTATGAATAAAAAAATGGATAGAACATGAGGATGGTGTGAAACATAATCAAACGCTCACTAACCATAATTCATTAACATTATTTCCTACTTCTCTACTAATTTCTACATACAAAAATATAGGCATCGCTAATTGTCATGCTGGTATCTAATGCAACATGTAACAAGGAGCAAGGACTATTGAGAAGATTATTGTAAGAAAAAATAGGAGTGCCTTCATCATGGACACAATTCCAGTACTTATTTGAAATTGATGCTGAGGAAACTTGTTTGGACTAGATTTTCTTTTCTTCTTTCTTCTTTCTTTCTTTTTCTTTCTTTCTTTCTTTCTTCTCATCATTGTTTACTCATATGCTCATAATCTAAATGTAAAGATATTGCTGACTTCTAATAATAATTTTTTCTTGGAGTTTGAAACCATAGAACAGGTGGGACATTTGCCTTACTTGTGGGCAACCCTGGTTTGATCCTCAGCATCCCCCATGATGATTTCTTATCACCTCCAGGAGTGATCTCTTAGTAAGCTTTGGCAGAATAAGGGCCAGAAGTAAGCCCTGAGCATAATCAGGTGTAGCATTCACATTAAAAATAATTTTCTTCTACTAGTTCTTTTGTAGGGGTCACATCCAGATGTGCTCAGGGCCTATTCCTAGCTCTGCTCTGGAAGGTTAAATGGACCATCTGGGGTGCCCAGGATGAAACTCTAGGTCATCTATGTACAAAGTCAACACCTTACCAGCTATACTCTTTCTGTACCCAACCTCTACTATATCTTTATATATGTTTTGCAAGTCTTAATCTTCTCTATTTATTCTTGTTCACTACCCATAAATACATTAAATTTCAAAATCATTACCTCTTAAGTTTTTTAAAGTCTATTGAAAATTATCCTCAGGTATTAGATATACCTGAGAAACTCTTGATGCAATTTTTGATATAAAAATTTGTCTTATAAACAATTCCTTATAAATTCCTATAATTGTTTTATAAATAATTGGGCTGTGAAAGTAGATAAGTTTGTTGAAAAATTATTTATAGTAAATGCTGTTATTAATGATTCCGACTTGCCAAATTGAGAAATAGTTCCTTTAGAAATCAGTGAAAGAATGTTGATGAATATATATCAATTTGTAACCCTTTAGGGAAAGAATATATTCCCAACTACAAATCGCAGGAACCTCATTTAGGAGGAAAAATCTTATTAAGTAATATATTATTTAGGGAGTTCCAGACATTTATACACAATAACATTCAGAGGAGTTGAATGTTTGTTTTTAACATTTGAAAGGTGGGGCGGAGAGGAGGGAGATTTGGGACATTGGTGATGGGAATGTTGCACTAGTGAAGAAGGGTGTTCTTTACATGACTGAAACCCAACTACAATTATGTTTGTAATCAAGGAGTTTAAATAAAGATATTAATTGTTGCACTCAAATGTGGTTGAGTCAACGGCTGATATATCCAGGGTCCCCAAATATCTCCCAAATTGAGTAACCAACTCCCATTCTCGGGGAGGCCTTGGCAATAATCGTC
>PVKC010048420.1:0-10895 GCA_004027635.1 Crocidura indochinensis | reverse complement strand
GGTGCTTAGGGGTTATCCCTGGCTTTGCACTCAGAAATCGCTCCTGGCGTCTGGGGATCATATGGGATACGGGGATGGAACTCAGATCTGTCCTGGGTCAGTCGCATGAAAAGCAAATTTCCTACTGCTGTGCTTCCACTCTGGCCCCTAGAACCCTAGTTCTACTATCAATGGTGTCTCCCCTGGGGATTACCTAGTCCTTAAAGGACATATTACCTCAAGCACTTATGTGCTTTAGTTCTTTAAAATCTCAAATGAGTGAACTTCTCTGGATGTCTCTCCTTTTCTCTCTGTTTCACTTAGCATGTCCTCCTTTTTCATTTAGTTGCTACAAAAGAGATGATTTCAACATCTTTCAAACTTGATTATTATTTCATTTCTTGGTTTGTTATTCTCTGTTTATGCTTCATTCATACATTAACTATTTTAAATAAACTGCTGTGAGCATTAGTGGTATTACATATGATTGTAGGAAAAAGACACCCAGGAGTTGAATTTTAGTTTCAAATGCAAGCTTTATCATATTTTCTTGAGAATTATTCAAATATTTTTCTTTTAATGCTGAATCAAGCAGCCTGTACTAGCAGTGAATATGAATTAGTTTTTTATCACATCTGATTGCACACTTATTTTTCAAACTTTTTGATATGAATCAATCTTGTTGCAGTGAAGTGATATTTTATTTCATTTCCCTGATAATTATTTTCTTCATATGGCTATTGTCTGTCTATGTTTGAGTGATATTTGAAGAAATGTCTATTTTTTCCTCTTTCAAATTTTGATGGTTATGATTCTTTCTGTTTTTGAGCTTTGGGTTATGTCATATTTTAAACTGGTAACAATGAAATATGAAAATGTATTGACAATAAACATTACTATCAGCAATCTTAATTCTAATATTTATAAATATATGAATTGCTTGGAATATGGTTGAATCATTTTCAAAAGTAAGGTATTTTACACATAAGATGATAAAGAGTATGTGCGTAGTATATATAATGGTCATATGGAATATAAGAAAGGAACTGTTTCATAGCACAAAATATTAAGGGAACTATATTATAAATGCAGAGGACAATGAGGATATATTTTAGATAGAGACAAAGATCACATGATAATTCTATTAATTCCTGATAATCAAACACATGGATGAGAGGAGAATATATAAACAAACCCATTTTAATCAGTTTAGTAAAACATTTACATTCATAAATTCATTCAATTTATCATTATAAAAAGGTAGTTGCTTATATTATGGTTTTCTTATTTTATTAAAAATAAATTGAGTATTAGACCCTAAGATTGATTTGTTGAAATGATTTTTTGTACAAAATCTTTTTATTAAAATATTTAAACATCATGACTGACAAAGTTATTATAATAATTTTTGATATGCAATGCTCAAACACCAATTTCATCACCAGTGTCAATTCCTCCTCACCAGTGTTCCAAATTCCTTTCAACTTTCTCAGAAAGCTACCTTGGTAGGTTTACTTTAAAGCTTGGTAATTGTAGTTTGGAACTTAAGTTTTCAGTGTTGTTCAACCAATGACTTGGAGACATAGACATTATTCCACTTCTCCACATATACATATTTATTATATGATTTTAAAAATGGAAAGTAGGTTGGAATTAAGTTGGATATAAGTTCTTAATTTTAAGAGTTATGAGTTCAATATCAAACTGTAATTTAACAAAATGGATCTTTTGATAACCTTGGGAACTCTCTTGAAGCTGTAGGCTGACATTAAACTCACATCAAATGCCTTAAATTATTATTTTATAACGCACTACATAAGTTATAAACATTAAAATTATAAGTACTTGGGACTTAAAATTGTTACTTTGTAATATAATACTAGTATTTACCTGGCAACCAAAAAAGAAATAAGCAAGACTGTAAATCTCTGCTAATTATCCAATATTTACCTATTTATATAGTCTATAATTACTTGAAAGTCTTCGATACTTATGTATACTCTACTTAATAAAATTTTGTTAGGGAGTTTATTACATATAAACCATTTCAAATAATATATAGTCCTGATGCTTTACACTTTTGTTTAAATTACCTAATGTGGCAAAATATGTATAATCCATTTCACCATGCTGATTTATAACAAAAAAGTCTCTTGAGTTTATAAAGCTATATGAAAAATAACTGTTTTCTTGCATGCTGTGTAATGTGATTCTAATTAAAATTTTACTTTAATATTATCACAGTGAAATCACTGCCTTTATATAAAGAAAAGTCTTACATTCCTCAAGTAATATCCTAAAGAAATTACTAGCATTATATCCATGCCTTTATTTTTTTAATTTTATTTTATTGAAACCATTGTGATTTACAAAGTTCTTCATAGTTGGGTTTTAGACATACAATGATTCAGGAACAATCCCACCATCAGTGTCCATCTCACCTTAACAATGTTCCCCAAATGCATATCATACCACCTCCTCCTCTACCAATCTTGAGTGCAGTCACCATCCATGGTCCCAGCCTGTCACTTTTACACCCCCATTTTAAGATTAGATTATTAAAGTATGGGTCTTTTGATTCGTTGTTGTTGAGTCTGGCTCGGATATTTAGTTCTGTCCTTTTTG
This sequence comes from Crocidura indochinensis, assembly GCA_004027635.1. Taxonomy (NCBI): domain Eukaryota; kingdom Metazoa; phylum Chordata; class Mammalia; order Eulipotyphla; family Soricidae; genus Crocidura; species Crocidura indochinensis. Next base: position 8,291 of record PVKC010048420.1, on the reverse strand, counting down.
AACAATACTTATGCTTTGTGGCAGAATTTCTCAAAGTAGTCTCTGACTACCCTTTGAATCTCTGTAGTATCTGTAGTCATCTCCTTTTCATTTTTAATTCAGTGTATTAAGTTTCTCTCTCCCTTTCTTCTTATGTTTTGCTAGTGGCTTATTGATATTGTTTACTCTTATCAAAGAATCATTTTTGGTCTTTGGAATTCCAGTTCATTAATTCCACTTCTAAAGTTTGCTATTTCCTTCTGTCTACCTCATTTTGGTTCATTTTGTTGATCACTTTCTAATTTTACTCCTTAACATGCACTCAGAAATCACTCTCAGCTAGGGGTCCATATGGGACCCCAGGGATCTAACCATGTCCGTCCTGGATCTGCCTCATGAAAAGCAAACACCCTACAATTGTGCTATTGTGCTATTGCTCTGGCCCCTTACTTTCTAGTTTTATAAGCTATGTCTTCTTCCTTCCATATGTGTGCTTGACTTGATTTTTTGTGTAAGGTGTGAAACATAGAGTGGTCTTTAGCTTCTTATGTGGTTTTCCAGTTTTTTCAACACCATTTGTCGATGAATCTGTCTATTTCATTCAAAGTTCAAACATTCAAATCAATGGATAAGAATGTAATATTCGGGACCCCGGGAGATAGCATGGAGGTAAGGCGTTTGCCTTTCATGCAAGGAGGTAAGGCGTTTGCCTTTCATGCAAAAGGTCATCGGTTCGAATCCCGGTGCCCCATATGGTCCCCCGTGCCTGCCGGGAGCGATTTCTGAACATGGAACCAGGAGCAACCCCTGAGCACTGCCGGGTGTGACTCAAAAACCAAAAAAAAAAAAAAAAAAAAAAAAAAAAAAAAAAAAAAAAAAAAGAATGTAATATTCAGTGACAACCCCCTACTCCAAGTATATATGCAACTAATCTTTGACAAAGGAGTAAAAAACATGAATGGATTAATCATGCCTTTTTAAGCTGTGATTTTCTAAGGTATCTCTGAAAACACACATATTTTCAGATAATTTTACCATTACTCCAGATATTTTAGTTCTATGGTACAGTTTCAGAAATTAATCTGTTATATTCTTTATTTTGGTAATAAAAATAATCAGCATTATGAGCAGAATGCTTTAAAAAGTATTCTACTAAGATGTAAATTTCTATAGTTGTTCAAGGTTTTAAGTGGTTATATAATTTAAAAATGTCACTTAACATTTTTGGGTTTATTTATATTGCAGTATTACTATATTTAGAGTATTTTCAATGTGATATTTTTGTTTGTATTTTTCTTATTATGAAAGTTTTATAACTGTTAATTACAATTTCTTTTGCTTTTACAGATTTTATATAAATGTATGCATATATAAATGCATATATATCAATTTTAAACTATATTTAGCACAGATATCATTTACTATAAATGCAGAGCTAGAGTGAATCATTGAGATCTTTGTTTTAAAAATATTTGGGTTCTAGTGAGACAATAGAATGTTTAAGGCGTTTACGGCTGATCCTGGTTCAATTTTAGACACCCAAGTGATCATCAGAGACAGACAGGAATGATTCCTGAGCACAAAACTAGACATAAGTCCTCAGCATCATCCTGTTTCGCTTAAAAACTAACTAAATAAATATGCATACATATATATATACACATATATATATGCATACATAAAACTGACCAGGCTGAGATATGGTTAGAAGTTAAGAATGTTTGTTTTACATACTGATGCCCCAGGATTGATTCTCTGTACCTTATATGGTCACTGGCACCCACTGAGTTATTCCTAGGCACAGAGCTAGATATAAGTCCTAACCATAGCTGATGTGATTAAAAAAAAAATAACAAGCACAAAAGGTCAAGAGCTTACCAGTTCCACATATTTGTGGAACAGAGTCTCAATAGTTTTTGATACAACATAAAAACAGAGACAGAGGTTTTTGGTGATACTGGAATCAATGTTTAGGTTTTGTTAACAAGAATTACACAGAATGATGCCTTCACTTTAGGCCACACTGTATATCAGCTGCAATGAAAAGTCTACCAAAATTAATCTGATGACTTCAGAGTGCTTCAGATGAAATTCATGACCATGCTAAAAGATAGCACAAAACTCCAATAATTAAATAGAGAGTAAAAGAGAAGATATGAGAAAACTTTTCTTTAAGAGACTATAAGTTTCTTCTGCAACCACAAGGATAAACTATAATCTTTAGATATATAATATATAATGTATTATAACATAGGAACATGTCAAATATGTTATGTTATATATTTATCTTGATTTGTTATATACTTATATAATATATTAATATAATATAGCATGTAAATACAATATAGCATGTAATATAAAACATAATAACTGGTATCTGTTACATATTATTGATCTTATATTTTATAATATATAATATAAAGAATTTATATATAGGATTATATGTTATTAAATATATAATTTACATAGAATATGTGTTTATATATTTATCTTTATTTTGATTTATTGATATATATTTATCTTTATTTTGATTTATTGATATAGAAATTTAATCAATTTAATCAATTTAAATTATAAATTGCATTTAAATATTCATGGAAAATATTCTAAATCCACTTTGTTCCTAATTTTGTTTGTCCTCTCCTAAATATTCTGTTCATTGTTCAGGTTGATACTTGCCATTAGTATCATTAACTTAGATTCAATGACATGTGGTTCTCTAAATGTGACAGGATTGAATTCTGAGTTCAGAGCCAAAATAAGTCTGAGAACACCACTGTGGTTCTGGCCACAAGAGGGTAACTGAAGGAGGGAGGAGAGTAAAAGCTAAAGCTAACTGGGGGCCGGAGAGATAGCCTGGAGGTAAGTTGTTTGCCTTTCATGCAGAAGATCATCGAATCCCAGGACCCAAATGGTCCCCCGAGCCTGCCAGGAGTGATTTCTGAGCATAGAGCCAGGAGTAACCCCTGAGTGCTGCCGGGTGTGACCCGAAAATAAATAAATAAATAAAATTAATTAATTAATAAAATAAAATAAATAAAAATGGAAAGAGAGACTAGATTGGAAATTGTGCTTTTCTTGCATGTAGCTTACTTGAGTTCAATTCTGACACACATATAAAACCCCACCCCAGGCATTGCCAGGAGTCATACCTGAGCACAGAACCAAGATAAAAAACAAACATGAGGATAGCTATGCACCCCTTCCCTTGATAATGAAAACCTAGATTTAATATCTTTAATGTCATTTGGTAATAATCATGGGATTCTTTGGTTATACATTAAAAAGCAATAAAAATATGCTTAAAATGTTTCTACTTACGAATGATAGAAATGCATTTTGATATCCTTAGTTATTGTATGACTTCTGGATAAGCAGGGGCATCTGTAATTCAACTTCATAGTTTAGTCATCAACTTTTGTGATAACCCCGTTCTGCACTTCTTCCCCTGTTTTATTTTTACATTTCCTAACATATGGTGTTTCTGCTGATTTACAAGTATCAGAATCTAATGCTGATGCTCCCGCTGCTCTTGCAGTTATTGCCAAGACCCTTTCATCAAACCATCCTAGACACCCTTTGTTGTCATTGGCAACAAATTTCATAAACTGTAAAATGTGTTGAAGTTCCAGTAAAGTAGTATTTGCCACTATGATTTTTATTCAAAATAATAGTTCTATTTCTTTCCAAGAGAATACTTTTACTTAGGACTTTTTTATTTAAATATATTTTTATTTCTTTTTTAAACAGCATGGTTACAAACGTGATTGTAGTTTGCTTTCAGTCATACAAAAGAACGCCCCCTTCACCATTGCAACATTCCCACAACATATATCCCCTATTTCTCTCCTTCTCCACTCCCTGCCTACATTCTAGACAAGCATTCTACTTCTCCTACTCATTAACATTGTCATGGTAATTGTTAGTGTAGTTATTTCTCTAACTGCACTCACCACTTTTTGTGGTAATCTTCATATTGTGAGCTGGTCCTTCCAACCCTCATCTCTGAGGATTATAACATCTTTTTTTTTCTTAAAACCTATATATCAGTGAGATTTTTCTGTCTATATCTTTCTCTCTGTCTTATTTCACTCAGCATAATGAGTTCCATGTACTTCCATTTTTTGAAAACTTTCATGACTTCATATCTCCTGACTGCTGCATAATATTCCATTGTGTATATGTACCACAGTTTCTTTTGCCATTCATCTCTTAAAGGGCATTTCGGTTGTTTCCAGAGTCAGGCTATTGTAAATAGCAAGGGAATGAATATAGGTGTGAGGAAGGTATTTTTGTATTGCATTTTTGTGTTCCTAGGGTATATCCCAAGGTGTGGTATTGCTGGATCATCTGAGAACTCAACTTTCAGTTGTTTGAGGAATCTCCATTTTGTGGAGAGAAGAAATGGGGAGAAAAAATGAGCAGACACTTTGTCAAAGAAGAATTACAAATGGCCAAAAGGCACATGAAAAAATGTTTCACATCAGTAATAATCAGGGAGATGAAAAACAAAACAACAATGCTAATAGAATTGTATTATGCCATATTATGCCACAGAGACAGGCATACATCACAAAGAACAAGAACAGTCAGTGCTGTGGGGAGATAGAAAGTCTCAATCATTGCTGGTGGGAATGCTGTCTAGTCCAGCCTTTATGGAAAACTTGGGAACTTTTTTTTAACTATATGATGTCTTCAATTTATGGAATATGCTGGCAAAGAAATAGTAGATAGGATATATCCCTAGGAGTGGAATAGCTGGGTCGAATGGGAGCTCAATTTTCAGATTTTGGAGAAATCTCCATATCACTTTCCATAGAGGTTGGACTAGACGGCATTCATACCAGCAGTGGATAAGAGTTCCTTTCTCTCCACATCCGCACCAGCACTGATTATTCTCATTCTTTGTGATGTGCGCCAATCTCTGTGGTGTTAGGTGATATCTCATCGTTGTTTTGATTTGCATCTCCCTGATGATTAGTGACTAGGAGCAGTTTTTCATGTGCCTTTTGGCCATTATATATAGAATATATCCTAAGAACACAAGAACACAGTACAAAAACCCCTTCCTCACACCTATATTTATTGCAGCTCTATTCACAATAGCCAGGCTCTGGAAAAAACCAAGATGTCCTTCAACAGACGAATGGCTAAAGAAACTGTGGTACATATACACAATTGAATAGTATGCAGCTGTCAGGAGAGATGAAGTCATGAAATTTTCCTATACATGGATGTACATGAAATCTACCATGCTGAGTGAAATAAGTCAGAGGGACAGAGAGAGAGAGATGCAGAATAGTCTCACTCATCTATGGGTTCTGAGAAAAATAAAAGTTCTATTTGCACCAATCCTCAGAGACAACAGGAGGAGGGCTGGAACTTCCAGCTCACTTCATGAAGCTCACCACAAAGAGTGGTGAGTGTAGTTTTAGAAATAACTACACAGAGAACTACCCTGATCATGTGAATGAATGAGGGAAATGGAAGACCTGTCTGGAGTACAGATGGAGGTGGGTTGGGAGGGAGGGAGATTTGGGACATTGGTGGTGGGAATGTTGCACTGGTGAAGGAGGTGTTCCTTACATGACTGAAACCTAATCACAACCATATATGTAATCAAGATGTTTAAATAAAGAAAAAAGAGAAAAAAAAGATAAAAAAATTAACAATCATAAATCAATGGTCTTCTTGTACACCAATAATCATTGAGAAGATATGGACAAAAAAAATAATTCAAAGAGCAAAATATTTTTAAAAAATTAACAATGTTGAGATCCACTCCTACCAGGGACATGTATTCGTTTTATTATGTTAACTCAGATAAAATGTAAAAAAAAAAAAAGAGAAAGAGTAGATATACTGCTACATGTATTTCTGTATTTTAATTGCCCATTCATTTTATTAATTATATTCTTCTAACTTGGATTATGATTATATTCTTGTAACTTAAATTGTTCTAACTTAAATTATTAAAAATATTTTCAACAGAATTAATTTTGCAAAAACATCTTGTATGAAGGTAAGAAAGAAACATCTAAAGTATTTCAAATATTTGACTTAGATTTGGAGAGATATTTCAGATGGTAGCGCATGTCACTTACATGTAACTGACACCATATTCTTTTATTTTACTGAAAATATCATTAAAATTTTTATAACAATTACACTAATTTTGTTTATGCTTTGAGTAGTATGGTTATTTTAACAATGTCAACTCTTCTCAACTTACATAAGTAAGTAATGTTGTTTTTTTTTATTTCTATTTGGATGTTCGAGAAAACTCGAATCTCCCTTAATGAATTTATTTCTAAGATCTTAATTCATTTTTGTGAAGTTATAAAAAATCCCTTTAAATCCCCTTCTATTTCATGATTCCCTGTAGGAAATTTATTTGATGTATTATTTTGTTGTTCATAAGACTTTTGTTTTTTTCTAGAAAAATATATAATTATAAACTTTAGATACTGTAATCTTCATAGTAATACTGGGCATTAATTATTTCATCAGACCTGTTTCATCAGAGAGCTTTTTTTCCCTACTTTTAATTAGGAAGCTCTTAGAGTAAGTTACTTATTGAAGGCTAGTATCTAGTTTTTTTAATTGTTATTCCAATTATAGAGAAAACTTATGTAAGTAAATGTATAGAAATATAAATAAATATAGAGTATTGTTATGTTCCTACATACTCTTCATATAAAAGACATCATTTTGTGTCAGTTATCAATTTCTGTTTAATTTCACTCAGCATGATACAGTTTAGACTCATCCATTTAGCTATGAAATACATGTTTTTATTCTTTCTTAAAAACAAGTAGCATTTCATTGTGTACATTTACCACATATTCTTTATCTAGCACTCTGTTCATTATATATATTTAAGTACATGTTATGTCATTTAAGTAGTAATAATTTTAGTTCTCTTCACTTTTGGAACTCATTTATTTTTTGTGTTGAACGTTTGAATAAGACATCTAAGAGTATGTTGAATAATAGTGGTGAGAATGGACAAATTGATATTCTACTTTTTGTTAAGATGAAACCATTTTAGTTTTTCACTATTGATTTTGACATTAGCATGCATTTGTTATATGTGACTTTATGTTAAGGGATGTTGTTTATATTATCATTGATATTTTAAAATGTTTAAATCTAATCTTGATACATGTCTTATAAATATATGCCATTCCTCATGATATAGTTCCACATAACTTATATTTACTTTTTTTAATATTTTCTCCAAATTTTAATAATTCAACTTTTATTTCATTCTTACATTGATCCCCTCTGTTGTGTTTTGACTCAGATAGTTATTGTTTAACTCTGATTTCTATGTAAATTTTCTTCATGATTTCTTTTTATAATTTCTCTGTCTGGGGCCGGGCGGTGGCGCTGGTGCTAAGGTGCCTGCGCTAACCTCTAGGACGGACCGTGGTTTGATCCCCCGGTTCCCATATGGTCCCCAGTGCCTGCCAGGAGCGACTTCTGAGCAAATAGCCAGGAGTAACCCTGAGCGTCACCGGGTGTGGCCCAAAAACCAAAAAAAAAAAAAAAAAATTTCTCTGTCTGTTATATTTCTCAGCTTTAGTTCTGGTTCAACAACAACATTTTTAGTTATGACATTATGAAGTCCTTACTGTTATTTTTAGTATTAAGAGACATTTTCAGTATTTTCTCTTGGTTCTTCAAAAAGTTAAGTTCATCCATTCCCTTATTATCTCTGTACTCCACCAACATTTGGTAGAGGCTAGGGGCCTGTGCTCATGAGAACCTGATTGATGACTGATAAATATTGTCATAGGTGCTTTTCTATTGTTTTGACTCAGAGGTAGAACAGACCTGGCCTGAAATTTGGAGTTAGCTGTTGAGAGAGTCACATAATAGCTCTAATTCCAAGAGTGAGCATGCCGGGGTGACCAGATGATACAAGTTCTGGCTTCCTAACACTGGCTATGAGACCAAATGTGAGCAAGTCTAGGTAGCAACTGGGAATCAATGGTTGAAAGTAAGTGGCAGCCACTACATCATTGAAGTTATGTTCACCCTGGGGCAGTGATAGATTTATACTCAAGTATGACTGGCAGCCACTAAGTTGTTAATCTCATACAAACCTACTAAAACCTTGTTTCAGAATGAAGACTGAGGTTAATGTGGAGTCTCAATCTAATTTATTTCTGGGAAAGAATCTAAATGGTACTTGAACAAGAAAGGGAATACATTAGACAGTGGGACACTAGCATGTTAGATATATTTTGAGACAGCAGAGGAGGCTTGCTTACTAGAAGTTTATTTTTGCTTGTATTCAAGTGGGT
>PVKC010048419.1:0-10895 GCA_004027635.1 Crocidura indochinensis | reverse complement strand
AAAAAAAAAAAGTGCCTCAGACTATAAAACATGAAAGGCATAAGAACTGAAGAAAGAGATTAAAAGACCCAAGTAGCAGTGATCAAAGAGGTGGGGATGACTTAAGAAGCTTTGAGAAGAAAGCCAACCCAGCAGAATATGAATATAGACTATTTTACAGCACAATAATACATGTTTCAAAAATGTCCAGAGATCATGTTACCTTTCCATAACCAGACTAACTTCAGAACTGGGGAAACTAATTCTCAAGGCCACCTCTGAGGTAATTCTAGACCAGTGATCTAAATTATTTAAAATAATTTGAGGTGGGGCCAGAGAGATAGCCTGGAGGTAGGATGTTTGCCTGCATGCAAAAGGACGGTAGTAGTTCGAATCCCTGCATCCCATATGGTTCCCCGAGCCTGTCAGGAGTGATTTCTGAGCACAGAACCAGGAGTAACCCCTGAATACTGCCAGGTATGACCCAAAGACAAAAACAAAAACAAATAGTTTGAGGAAAGAAGACTCCAAAGACAGATAGCTAATATATTGCCAGAGGGGTGGGGGCAGGGAATCACAAGCTATTTCTTTATCAGTCTTGTCTAAAAAAAAATAGATTATTCTTCATTGACCATTTGCAAAATCTATATTCCTTCCTCTTGGGAAAATCTAAAACAGAAGTGACATTTCATAATTCCCACATTTTGGGGTCAGAGTGGTGACTCGAGCTGTAATACGTCTGCCTTGCCTGCACTAGTCTAGGACTAACAGCTGCTCAATCCCCCAGCGTCCCATTGGTCCCCCAAGCCTGGAACAATTTCTGAGCACATAGCCAGGAGTGACCCCTGAACATCACTGGGTGTGCCCCCCCCAAAAAAACCCCAAAATCATAATTCTCACATTTTGCAAAGTCCGACACTCTTGGTATGTTGTTCAGAGAGACTAAGTGCTCTTCTTCAGGGGCCCGGGAGATAGCATGGAGGTAAGGCGTTTGCCTTTCATGTAAAAGGTCATTGGTTCAAATCCCGGTGCCCCATATGGTCCCCCATGCCTGCCAGGAGCAATTTCTAAGTGCTCTTTTTCAAACCTCTACCACAAATTAAATCATTCCACTACCAAATCTCAAACTACATGACAGGATCCTCATTATTTTCAACAACTGCTAAACCTAATTTATTCTTTTTATTATTATTATATTATTATTTTTAATATTATTCTTTTTATTTTGTTCTACTATTTTCTTTCTGATATTAGTCTCTCTCTTCCTACTCTCTACCTACTTCCACAAGAAGTACATACCCATTCCCCAAACAGGTCGTAAATAAACTCCTTACAGTTGTGCAAATAAATGCAAATTTAATCTACCAACTAACAATTTATAAAAGAATTTGAGTTCACAGTCTTTATCTTTTTATCAATGCTCTTTTTATCATTTTCCACTGACCAGAACTATTCCAATGAAACTATTTTTATACATACCTTCCATTTCTCTCCAGGTCTAGTTTCAATGTCTAAGTAATTCATATTTTATTATAGATAGACATCAAATATTTGAGGGAAGGGGAAAATGTGATAGATATATGCTAAATCTTAGCTTTGTTTGCATAGATTTGCTCTTACATTGAGAGGACACAAAAATCAGCTGAAATCGGAACTTCACTGCAGTAATATTTTCATGAGAAATCCTGATAAATGAATTTGGCAATATCACATCTGAGTTTAAAATAAGAACAGTAATCTATGCAACAGTTCTTCCCCTCAAAGAACAGCTATGTGTCCACTTGGTTTCTTGGGACTTCACAACATTTGTTTTATTTGCTTTATTGGTGGATTATAATTTATAGTACTTGAGGCAGAGCTCAGGGACCTAACTTTATGTTGCAGGGTACTGAACTTGGGGCTCCTACGTGCAAAAAAAAGTATATATTACAGGCCACTCATTGACCTGTTTCTCTGTCACCAGACAATTCTTTGTAAGAGCTCTCAGATTTCTCTTCATTTATATTTCTTTTTTTAAAATAATATTTTATTTAAACACCTTGATTACAAACATGATTGTGGTTGGGTTTCTGTCATGTAAAGAACACCCCCCATCATCAGTACATCATTCCCATCACCTTGGAATATTGGAATGATACAAAAACCAACATTACAACTGTAACAGGAATGGGAACACATTTAGTAATAAGATATTGTACCAATAAATTAGAAAGATGTCATCTTCTTTCTCACATTTGATGTGTGGCAACAGGAAACAATCTGAAACTGACTTCATCCTTTGGAGAACTAGCAGGACTTCCTTCTCACTGGGGCTACAGTGGGAAGGAAGGGTAAATGCCTTGCATGTGGCCCACCCGAGTTTGCTCTCAGCCATAGTCCTGTGGCTCAGACATAGTCCTTTGGACCCCTCTAGGAGTAACCCCTAAGTAAAGAGCCAGGAGTCAGTCCTGGCATTACTTACTGTGGCCCAAGAACAAACAAATAAACAGTGTGACTTCATTTATAACAACCTAGAAAGACATTTCCTCAAAATAAACAAACACATGAATAGTCTGAGTTTTAGAATATTTCTTTTTTTTTGTTTTGTTTTTGGGTCACACCCAGTGGTACTCAGTGGTTACTCCTTGTTCTATGCTCAGAAATCGCTCCTGGCAGGTTCTGGGGACCATATGGGATGCCAGGATTCAAACCACTGTCGTCTGCATGCAAGGCAAAAATGCCTTACCTCTATGCTATCTCTCCGATCACCCCCCTCCTTTGTTTGGTTTTTGGATTATACCTGACAGCGCTCAGGAATTACTCCTGGCTCTGTGCTCAGAAGTTGCTCCTGGCAGGCTTGGGGGACGATACGGGATGACAGGATTTGAAGTGGGGTCCGTCCTGTGTTGGCCATGTGCAAAGCAAACAAATGCCTTACCGCTATGCTATTGCTCCGGCCCCAATATTTCTATTTTTATACAGAACTAGTGAAAACCTATATATTTTATAAAGATTAAATAGTTTGTCTTTATATTCAGATTTCTCCATAAATTTAAGATTATTGCCATGCAAGACTTGAGATTTCAAATAAATATGGAATTAAACAACTATGGGTTCTTGAACAAAAATGCCAAAAATGTTAGACCTATCAGCATAGAAAATATGGCACTTATACTATGCTTCCCTCTAAAAATCAAAGGAGGTCTTATGCAATTAGTACTCACTACCAATGAAAAACTAAGCAGCAAATTCTCATTTGATTCTCATGGTAACTCTATGAAGATAAGCACACTACTGTACCCTAAAATGTACAGAAGAAGAAAAAAAAGACCAAATTTACAGTTATCAGATGACAGAAGAGGTGTCAGAATCCGGTGAATTAAAACTATGTACTTTGTACAATGTATTGATGTACACAGTATTTTTTTTTTTTTTTTTTTTTTTTTTTTTTTTGCTTTTTGGGTCACACCTGGCAGCACTCAGGCAATTAATCCTGGCTCTACACTCAGATATCACTCCTGGCAGGTTCGGGGGATGCCAGGATTCAAACCGCCATCCTTTTGCATGCAAGGCAAACACCTTACCTCTATACTATCTCTTAATGTTTTAAATGTAATTTTTTAGATATTAGTTCCAAGCACTAAATGTCTAAAGAATTTATTTCTATCTGTATTTTGTTTATAGTATTTCTTTTCACATTATTCCTATTCATTACTGATTTTTGTGACTTGAAAATATATATAGCATTTTTAAGTTTCTTAAGATAGTGATTTCAAATACATCTGTTTCTCTCATTCCTTGCATATTTAAAATTTTTCTTTACAACTCACCTTGTATAGATTATTTTTCTAAAAATCCTCTATGTATATTTAAGAACAATTTTGCTTTCCTTCAGCCAACCTCTCTACCAACACTGTCTACTTTGAAAGTTCTATGATATAGTATTAATAAAGGGGTTAACCTTCTCTACTGACTTTGATTTAGCATAAATCAACTTACAATACAAAAGAATTCATTCATTCATTCAATACTGCACTGAAATGTAGTATCCCAGAATATTAACAGAAATCCTATTTTAACTGTCACAAGCTACCTGGTCATACCACATCACCTATCAGGGAAGGATACATGGGAGCAGTAGGAAGGTACCCCTGTACAATAGCCAATCATTTTAAAGTCACCAAAAAGTAGAACCTCCCTATATAATCCAATTCATGACCTGGGGCAGGGTTGTTTCTTGCAAGACATTTTTCATTGGAGCTGTTGGTAGACGGATTAAAGTTTTGTTCAGCATTAAAAGACATAAAAAAAAAAAGAAATCCCGTGTTTTAGTGAAAATTCAACTACAATAATCAAGCAAATAAAACACATGAACTGTTACAATCAATCTCTCTTCAACATACCTGGGTGAATCTTATGAGATACATTATATGCAGGGGGTACCGAAGATCAACTCTTGTTTACAATTTGAACCATTAATCAAAAAATAAAAACTGTTGAATATTAATACACAGACTATTTTTAGAGATAGTAGAAAAAAGAAATGTTCTGAATACTAAGTTACATGCAAACACTGGCTCCGAGGAAATATATCTGGCTTGGACAATTCCCTGGTGGAGGCCTAAGACCGAAGGGTCTAGAATTTAAAGGCAGTGCTTGTCAGGGCTGGTAGGACCAAAGTCTGAGAGGACAAGTGCTCCAAAGCAGAGTCTAATTGGTCCTCAATGCCCCAAGAACCATCTCAGTGAACAGAAATGGAAGGCATGGTAGTGCTCCCCCCTCCATAATATCTTCCTCCTCCTCCATCCCCTGCCTCTATTCAAGATAGACATTATTTCTCTCGCTCACTACCATTGTCATGATAATAATTATCATGATTAATTGAACTCACCACTCTTTGTGGGAAGCTTCATAACATGGGCTGGTCTTTCCAGCCCTCATCTCTATTGTCTCTAGGTATTATTACAATAGTATCCTTTATTTTTCTTAACTCTCACAGATGAGTGAGACTATTCTGTCAAAGGACACATTTCTATTCGGAGTAAGTACACTGAAAGCTTTTACTTAATCATTAGAAAATGAATGGGAGGGACTGAGACAGAGAAAGAACTGGAGTTAGGCACCAGCCTTGCAGGTGGCTAACCCTGATTCCATCTCCCACACTGCCAAGGGACCCCTGACACTGCCAAGGGACCCCGAGTGACCCATGAGCACTGTCAGGATGTTGCCCCCAAAACAAAAGGGTAAAAAAATGAATAAGAGTGTGCCTGAAACATTTACCTTATTTGAGAAAGATTCCTAAATCAATCTTTTAAAAAGCTTCAAAAAAATCTTTAAATAAAGCTTAGCTTTATTTCAGTTCCTTTTCTTCTTGAGTTCTCCCTTACTTTTCTGTTATCTAAGGAGATATGCTACTTTGTAAATAAGAGGCTGATAACAGACCCAACCTCTAATTAATCATTAGATCTTCACCAGAAATCAATGACTCTTGGCAGGCCTCAGCCTCCATCTATGTCACTGCTGCTACATGTCAAGTTGTGACCACAATACTTATAGGGACATTTCCTGAAGTCATTTCCATTGCTGTCCCTGTTTATTAATAGAGCTAAGTCATTCTTCTTCGAGTCAAAACTTACATTTGAAAAACCTAGAAATTTTCATCAGGTTTTTGACATTGTTCGATTTATAAAATTTCAGGGAAAAACACTTTCACTCGCCTCCATCTTATTACTTTTAAAGTTAGAACTCAATTATTTTTCCCTCATATTTATCTCAAAATGTACAGACAATAAAGAAAATATCTTGTAGGGTTTCTGAGTATTTGAGAATTGGGTCAAAAAGAATGGCACAATCAAAACATCAAATTTAACAAAAATATCAGTTAATTTCAGAGTACACAGATGGCCAAAGAGTTCTTCCAAAATTTTACTTGAAACATGAACTGCATAAAATCTACAATAATGCTAAAATATTCAGGCTCAAGTATGTACTTACCATTATAGGTAATTCGTGGCTTTGTTAAACACATCACAAGATGCAAATCCATTTCATCTGAGGGTACAAATTTTGAGCAGACAGGACACTTAAATCCTAAAAAAGAAAAAGAAATCCAAGCTATTCTAAATATTCAACTATATATTTCTACAAAAGCAAAAAGAGCAAACCACATTTCAAGCAACATTCTACTTATATATGCAACTTAATTTAGAAAAGTTTATGACAATAATATCCAACTTATTATATCAGATTATGAAGACCATCTCATCTTCAAAGAAGTTCAAATTAGGAGTTTATTCACTGCAAAATATCTGTATTTTTCTGTATAGCCTGACCATTCTCTTGTTTCTAGTTTCTTTATTTTAATCTACATTTATGATGGGCATTCTGTATCATCTTTGTGGAAATTAATTGTCATGAATTAGTATGATATCATTAGAATCATGAGATTGTATAGCTAAATAAGACCTTAAAAAACCAGTCTATTCTATCAACCATTTAACGGGGGTCCTCAAACTTTTTTAACAGTTCACTGTCCCTAAGACCATTGGAGAGACAAACTATAGTAAATACAAAAATTAAGAACAAATTCCTATGCACACTGCATACATCTTATTTTGATGTGAAGAAACAAAACGGGAACAAATACAATATGAAGCCTACAGGCCGTAGTATGAGGACCACTGATTTAAAATGTTAATTGGATGAAGAAAGACAAGTCTTTTATGAACAGCACAACTCAGCCAACATTCTGACTCCTAGCATCCAATGTTCTTTCTACGAAACAACACTATTCAAGTCAGAAAGCAAGCAGAAAATGCCATCAAACAGAGTTTTCAGTCTTGACACTTGAATTCATCTGCTGGATTCCTACAATAGCCTTTAAAAATAAGTGGATGGAAACTAGAGAGGCCACCACCCAGGTCCAATACCCCACACAAGGATCTCCCAGCCCAGTACCACCAGGAATGATATCGAAGTGCAGGGCAAGGAGTAACCCTGGGCATTACCAAGTGTGGTCCAAAGACCAAAAACCAAACCAAACCCAAACTAGGTCTAAGTGGGAAGCTAGCTCAGGGGTGGCAGGGAAATACATGCTTTACCTTCTCTAGGCACTGCCTGGCCCTCTCCAGGACTGTGCACCAGCACCTGGCATGGAATTGCTCCCCTATTTGACCATATCTCACTGGGTATTCTGGGCCCCAGACACTCTGTGGTGGTGGGAACCCCCACCACAACAGCAACACTGAAGAGGACGATTGAGGCAAGAACTCAAAATTTCCTCTTTTATAAAACTCTTCTTAATTTTTTTGTTTGGTTGTTTGGGGGCCACACATTCTGGGCTCTGCACTCAGAAAAACGTTCCTGGCAGGCTCAGGGATCATTATGGGATGCTGGGGATCAAACCCAGGTCTGCCCCAGGTCAGCCACATGCAAGGCAAATACTTTATCATTGTGATACCACTCTGACCCCTCAAAAATTTCCGATTGAGAATTTTACTTTGACTCTACTGCCAAACTAGAAACTATCCACACCTGAGTGACACATCAGGTCTCAACAGGAGAAAGTGAACAAAGCCCTTAGGTAACAAGGAGCAGAGTTAAAAGCTAATAGTCTAGATTAGGAAGGTGGAGATAAGAAAAGGGTCAGAGAGAAGGGAACATGATAAGGGAAGGGGCAGAGAACAAACTCATAAAAATTTCTTACTGTGGTTAATCATATGAAATAGTATTGTATTCAGACAGTTTCATGATTCTTTCAGGCAATTTATAAGGACTCATCACTATTGAGGATAGTAAAATGTTAAAAGTATTCCTCAAAACAAAAGCCTAGGCCCAGATGAATTAACTAGTTAATTCTTTTTTTTTCAAGAGGACCTACTACCAATCCTTTCAGGCTCTTCCAGGAAATTGAAGAAACAAAAACACTCCCAAATAGTTTTTACAAAGCTAACATCACCCTGATACCAAAAGCAGACAGAGATGCTGGAAAAAACAAACAAACAAACAAAACGAAAAGAACAGACCAATATCCTTGATAAACACAGATGCAAAGATCCTCAACAAAATCCTAACGAAGGACCCAAGGCCTCATGAAGAAGGTCATACAAAATGACCAACTAGGTTTCATTCTAGGGATGCAAGGATGATTTAACATATGTAAATCAATCAACATAATACACCACATCAACAAAAGGAAAATTAAAATCCATATATCATATCAATAGATGCAGAGAAAGCATTTGATAAGGTCCAACATCCATTCATGATAAAAAAATAAATTCTCAACAAGATGGGAATGGAAGAACTTTTCTTAATATAGTCAAAGCCATTTACCACAAGCCCACAGCCAATATTATACTAATGGAGAAAAACTGAAAGCCTTTCCCCTAAGATCTGACACAAGGCAAGGGTGGCTGCTCTGGCCATTCTTATTCAAAATAGTACTGAAAGTATTTGCCATAGCAATCAGGCAAGAAAAAGATATCAAGGGCATCCAGATAGGAAAGGAAAAAGTCAAGCTCTCACTGTTCACAGATGGCATATTTAGAAAACTCTAAACACTTTATCAAAAAGCTTCTAGAAACAATAGATTCATATAGCAAAGTGGCAGGCTACAAAATTCACGTTAACATAAAAAAGTCAGCAACCTTCTTATACACAAATAATGATAGAGAAGAAATCGACATTTAAAAAAATCCCATTCAAAGTAGTGTCACAGAAACTCAAGTACCTTGGAGTAAATTTAACTAAATACAGAAAAGACAAAGAAAACTATAAAACACTGCTCCAAGAAATAAAAGAGGACATAAAAAAAAAAAGAGATAACAGGTGGTAGGGGTGGGAGAGGGAAATAGGGGACATTGTGGTGGGAAACAGCACTGGTGAAAAGTGGTGTACATTCTAGGACTGAAACCAACTATAAACATTTTTGTAACCATGGTGTTTAAATTACTTCCCCCCACCAAAAAAAAGTAGGCAATTAAACAATTTAGAGTAAAACTTAGTAAAAAGAGCTGTTCTAGTTCAGCAAATAAATGTATCAATGTATAAATGTATCAATAAACCTGCAACAAAAACAGAAACCATCTAAAAATCAGAAATAGAAATAGTGATAACAACATAATTGACATGAAAAGCTGGCATTTGGGGCCGGGCGGTGGCGCTGGAGGTAAGGTGCCTGCCTTACCGTGCTAGCCTTGGACGGACCGCGGTTCGATCCCCCGTGCCCCATATGGTCCCCCAGGCCAGGGGCAACTTCTGAGCACATAGCCAGGAGTAACCCCTGAGCATCACTGGGTGTGGCCCAAAAACAAAAACAAAAAAAAGAAAGAAAAGAAAAGCTGGCATTTGAAAAATCAGAGATGACAATAATTTGAAAACAAGAAGGCTAAATGAGTTATTCAACAAAGAAAATTCAAAGATCAAGAATGAGAAAGGAGCTCTAATGGATAAGAACACAAACTGGAATTGGGCAAAGAAAGAGGACAAGATAAAGTTACAGTGGGAGGACAATCACCCATAAACAGAATTCTCAGAAGTCCCCTTGCTGATATGTTAACTTTGAACTTTCAGCCAAAGAACATAAAGAAAAATAAAACAGAACCCATGTACAATTACTTTGTCCCTCAAGTCCCCAGATTGTAATACATAATATTTCTTAGCAGCACATCAAGCAATTTAAAGCCATAAAACCTATGTAACTCCTTAAACATTGATGGCATAGTATTTTTTTTTACATTTCCATCCACATGCATCACATATGCAACATTTCAACCCTGCTCAATTATTTCTATACTTGTTTCCTCCTAACTCAAGCACAAAAAGATTGATACTTAACCTGAGCTGGATAAATACATAGACAAGAAAAGTAAGGTAAACATTCTACTGTTTTTGAAGGTGGGAAAAATGTTTCCACAGCCATAATCTGAATGTGCAAATGAAAATAGCATATCATAGGAAGAGATTTACTAACAGATATCATATGTCAGACAAATGCAGACAAGCCATGGACATTCATGCAGCCCTTGGCTGTGATGGTTCTGCTAGCTAGAAAATAGGGTCTCGTTGGAGAAGGAGCTATTCTTTCAACCAATATCAATGTGAAAAGAAACAAGATAAATTGCAGGGGTTAAAGACATAGGCACCAACCACATTATAGGACTTTCCACATCTCAATCTTTCAAATAACTCAGTGTATTACCCCATGGATTATCTGCCCAAAGCTGGCACCCCAAGTTTCCCCCAAAGTCAAAACGATTTCTCTAAATTTTTTTACTTGAAGCTCCATTCCGTTTGATTGAAATTATTTGAGCACTGCCAGGTATGTCACACAAACCCTCTTTCCGACAAAGGAAAAAAGGAAAACAATTCCAGGACCAAGAAATAACACAGTGGGTAGGGCGTTTTGTCTTGCCTGTGGCCAACCCGGGTTCAATCCATAGCATCCCTATGGTCTCCTGAGCCTGCCAGGAATAACCCTTGAACGCTGCAAATGGAGTCCAAAATTCAGGGACTAAGGAATTAGTTCAAAGAGCAGCTCTCTTCCCACACAAGATGTCTCTCTCCTACCCCAAGTATCTCTGGTTCTGAGGCCTCTGAGGACCATCAGGCTGGTGGTCTGATTCAGCACCATTGGACAAAAGCAGCATCACATCATCAGGCCACATACTGGGAATGCATTCAGGAGGCCACCCGAATGGTTTAGGGAGAGGATCCCTAGTTTTTTCCATCTTTGACTCAATTAAGAAACCAATCTGGGATTGGAGCAGTGCTGCAAGTGATAAGGTATCTACCTTGCCTGAGCTAGCCTAGGACAGACCGCAGTTCGATCCCCTGGCTGGTCCCCTAAGTCAGGAGCAATTTCTGAGCGCATAGCCAGGAGTGACCTCAGAACATCACCAGTTATGTCCCAAAATCAAAAGAAAGAAAGAAAGAAA